>PVIC010015073.1:0-35755 GCA_004025085.1 Thryonomys swinderianus
AATCTATTTTATCTGCAAACAAGATAGCCACTCCTGCTTTTTTGCACTTTCCTGTGGCATGGAGGATTGTTTTCCAACCTTTTATTTTCAGTCTATGGGTTTCCTTCTGAATTAGGTGTGTTTCCTGTATGCAGCAGATTGTAGGATCTTGCTTCTTGATCCAACCTGCTAGTCTGTGTCTTTTAATTGGCCCATTGAGTCCATTGACATTAATGGTTATGACTGATATGGACATATTCAGAGCTGCCATGTTTCCCTGTTCTTGGTTTTTTTTTTTTTTTTTTCCTTCCTTGCTTTTCCCCTTCTCTATTTAGTTTCTTGTTTGCCCCAATGAATTCACTCTCCTGGGTCTCATGGGTATGGAATTTTTTCCAAGATGTTCTTTAGAATGTTTTGGAGTGCAGGTTTCATATTTGTGAAGTATTTCAAGTGCTCTTTGTCATGGAAGTATCTTATTTCCCTGTCTATTCTGAAAGATAGTTTTGCAGGATACAACAGTCTAGGTTGGAGGTTGTTTTCCTGCAATGCTTGAAATACTTCCCTCCAGGGAAGGAAGACTTGCGTTGAGTATTTGTGTTGAAAAGTCTGCTGTGATCCTAATGAGCTTCCCTCTGTAGGTGATTTTCTTCCTTTCTCTCACTGCTTTCAGTATTTCATTCTTTTGTTGTACATCTGGAACCTTGATAATTACATGTCTAGGTGTAGATATTTTTATGTCATGGTGTTTTGGAGTCCGATAGGCCTCATTTATCTGTATGTCTATTTCTTTTCCTGTGAAGTTTTCTGTTGTTATCTCTGACAATAGCTTTTTTATGTCTTTTACACTGTCTCCTGCTTCTTCAGTCACTCCAATCAGTCTTATAATATTTTTCTTTGAGTCATCTAGAAGCTGTTGAATTGATTTCTCATGGTCCTTTGCTCTTTTCCATAGATTATATCTTTCCTGCTCGTTGGCTGCTATGCTGTCCTCTAGGTCTGAAATTCAGTTCTCTGCTTCATTTGTCCTACTGTGCAAGCTTTCGTTCTCCATCATTCCCTGGAGCTCTGCTTGAAGCTGTTTAAAAGGTTCAATTGCTTCTGCTATCTTGGATTCTATTATCTCGCTGATCTCTTCTTTAATGATGTCTTTCACTGTGGACAGTATTCCTGTTTTAATCTCAGAGATGAGTTCTGATTTCCATTTTACTAGATCTGCTTTAGTTACTATCTCCAAGAGTCCTGGTGCTTGAGTTTCAGCTTGCCCTATTTCTCTTTTCTCTGAATTTCCCTGTGGTGGTGATCTTTGTGTGTGGTTTTTTGTATATTTTCTCATTTCTACTCTTTCTTTTTTACTAATGCTATTCTTTGCCTGATGACAGGGCAATGTTTGTTGCAGGTCTCTTTCTTTCTATTATGTGGGGCTCTTTGGATGTGGCACCTTCCTGGGGTATCCTCCTTGAATCTGTAATGACTCTTGAAAGTTCTCAGTTCTGAGACATCATGGGAGGTATTTGAGCAGAATAATCACATCATGTTTGTTACCATAATACAATCAATACCAATATCAGTATTTAACACAGTAAATAAAATGAAAAGTTTTGTTAAATTCTATTCTGGAGACTTTGAGCTTATGAGTTACCTCTATGTCCCTATGCCAAAATTTAGAATTAATCAACAATGTGTATACAACATGTAGATCATAAATGCACCCGCCAAACCCTTTGGCAATAAGAGGTCACTGGGGAGTCAGGGAGGTAGGGGGACAGAAGGAGAGTGAAATAGGGTTAGCAGATTTATGAAGATCACCTATACTCTAGAACCTCATATATGCCAGTGGGTAATAGAGAATAAAAGGGTGTATATAAAACAGTACCAACTGTATGCTGTAAGACTGTTGGCGACTTTGTACACCTTCTTATAGTAGTATAGGAGAAGAAATAGGGCAGCCTAAGAGTCTTTTACTTCTGGGCATTGCTTCTGACAAGAAGATAGGAGAGGGTGTGGGGTCAAAAGGTAAGTAGAGGGATCTAGGAGTAGATGGCAAAATAGAAGCTAGATTCCCCCCCCCCTTTTTTTTTATCTTGCCTGGTCTCTCAGCATGGCTGCAGTGTGGAGGGATGCAGGAAATGGCTCCGGCTCCTCTCGGACCTGGGTCCTCACAATGCAGCTCTGAGATGGGGTTGGGGCTGGCCGGTGGGCCTCAATCCTCTATGGTGGGGATGGCGCCTGGGTCTGTACCTGACTCCTCACTGCACAGCTCCTGGGTAGAGCGGGCAGGTGTGCAGGCCTCAGTCTGCCTCTGCTGCTGCTGCTGCCAAGGACAAAATGGCACCCAGAGCAGCCGAGTCCAATAAAGAATTTTTAAAAATGTACAGACCTGCCAAGAAAAAAAGTGACCCCCAGGTGACGGCACAGCTCACCCTGACTCTATGCTTCTGGTTCATTCTCCACATTCCCACCCATGCTGAGTCCACGGAACCATGTTCAGTTTTCCTTTGGCTTTTAGACTTGATGTCTTAGGAAGTTTGGCCACAGAGCAAGTAGTGCCTAAGCACACATCTTGTGTTCCTACTAAGCAGGATTCCTCAGTCCTTCTCCTCACACCTGCAGCTTGTGCCAAACCCTCCTGTGTCCTGCTGGTGCTCTTCTCTGGGCTTAGTATTACATCACAGTGTTTCCAAAATGGTGTCATGAGGCTCAATCATCAGACTAATTCACTGCACTTAGCTCCAAATAAGTGTTGGCAGTTTCAAAAAATCAAATCTGGAGATTTGTCACAATGGAGGACATTTAAAAATTGTGTTCCAGGCCCTGATGGCAATTACCAGGGAGCAGTTCCCAGAATAGCTGGTAAATTGCCATGTGGTTGGACTAAAGCTCTGACCTCCTCAGGGGTCTAATTGGAAAAAGGACCACACAGATGTGAGTGGATAAAAACTAACATAATAATTGGTCTCATTATCTACCTGCCACACCATGTGTTTGTGGTCATAACTCTTGTGGTACTTTGAAGTCCCGGTTCTAGCTGGTAAATTAGGCACCAAACCAGGAATGCAGGAGCAGCAAAGCTGAAAGGCTCTGATTTAAATATTTTGGCATGATTTCTATACCCTTCATTATTCTGGCTAGCCTGTTTTACCTCTGCTTTTCAATAAGCATTTTTAATTGTCCTGGGGACAGAATTCTCCTTGAGAGTGCAATCAGTGATGTGTAAAGAGGTAAGAAGCATGAGCTTCTCTCCCCTGGAAGCAAAGCAGAGCCCCCAGGCTGGACCTAGCTTGCAAATACAATTGCTTCACCAATGCCACATCTACTTTTTAAAAATTCTACTCACACTGCAAAACTGAAACCAAGATCTCAAACCTATCTTGACACAATTTCAAAACCTAACCACACTGGGCCCACTCTGATTACAAGGCAACAGGCAGCACTATAAGCATCTATTTTCTTTGGGTAACCACATGTGATGCAATTATTGATCACGTCAACTTGAGTAAGAAACATGCAACTAAACTGGATGAGCATAGTTCAGGTGTAGAAGACCCACTCTAGGGACAGTCTAAGACTGTCTCCAGAGCGGTACAGAAGGGAAACACAGAAGGAAGGCTCACTTCCCTTTCTCCTGATGAGCATCAGTCTTCCTCCTCTCTACAGACATCACTCCTGACTTCCACTGCAGACCCTTTGGCCTCCTGATATAGACTCGACGGAACACTACTGTGAGCTCCAGGACTTCAACAGGATCCTTTGGTCTCCAGTGTGCAAATCTTTTGCACTCTTCTTACACTTGTCTGGGCGGCCACTGTGAGGCAATCTTATGAATTCTTTTTTTCTCTTATACTGAATTTATTTGTACATTTTAGATATTATGATCACATTAAACATTGAGAATTCATATCTGCATGTGACACATCTTGATTCTCATTTTTTTTTTTTTTTTGAGACAGGGTCTCGCTTCATAGTTCAGGTTGGCGCTCAGCTCACTATGTAGCCCAGGCAAGCCTTGAACTCAGCAATCCTCCTGTCTCCACCTCCCGAGTGCTGGGATTACAGGTGTGAGCCACCATGCCTGGCCTGATTCTCATTTTTTTCCCATTCCCCTGCCCTCCCTATAACTGCCACTCCCATATACATAGCTTTGTTTCACTTTCTTTGTTTTGTTTTTACCACTGAATTTTTTTCTTTCCTTTCTTTTCTTTCCCTGCCTCCCTTTCCCTTTGCACATTTTCTTCCTAACTCACAATACTGATCATACATTCTGGACCTCATTTACACCTTCAGTTTCTTGTACTAGAGACACATTGTGATAGTATGCATATTTGTACATCTTGCATTAAAACTATTTCTCTAGTAAGCACTGACTAATGGACCACGCAAATCCCCACTCACCCCAGTTGCACCGGGTACAGCATGTTTCTGATCTCAGCAAGCAGGCATCACAAGCTAACAGTTAAGAGCAGTAAATGACCCTGACTTTGAGTCAGAAGAGCCATCTTTCCACACCAGCCACCACTGGCCACAGGACTGTGTATGAAATGACACCAGATACTGAGAACAGAGTCATGGGCAGGCCTAAGACCCTCCCCTGACTGAACTTCTGGCATGATAGAGGAGAAAGAGAATACTAAATAGCTAGTTGCCACACTTATTAACCAGAAAAGTGAGAAGTGCTTCCAAGGAGGATCAGACAGCACCATGAAAAGAATTTACAGGAAAACCTGCCTTGTCCAGGAGACCAGGAAAACCTTCTCTGATGCTGTGATATCCAAATTGAGCCTGAAGGGTGTGACAAGGTAGACAGGGCACACAGGAAACAAAAGAAGTGGCAAGCAAGCCCAAGGAAATAGCGAGAAGGCAGGCCTTAGGGAGAAAGGAGGCTGGTACATCTTGGTAATCAAAGGATGGTCTTTCTTTTTCCTCTTTTAAAAAAATATTATAAATAAACGGGAGGATTTTATTACTGCTCCTTTCTTTAGAACAGGTACCAGCTCACTATCATAATGGTGATCTTTCCAATATACTCAGTATTGCTGAGCAAGGACAGGTGTTGGAGCGCCTGCTTGTACTTTTACACACAAATGTGTGGATTCCTGGAAGGAGATGCACATATTCTTTTTCCTTAAAAAGACAGTGAAATATGTGTAACTCATAGGCCCCTAACCTTGTCAGCCTGTGACTACAGAATGAGATTACATTCCTCCTTCATAAGCACATTATTATGGCCTGAAGCCTTCCAACTGTCTCCCAGCTGTTCTGATCCTTTCCCTGGGCCTCCAGTGTCCAGAATTATGTGCATTGTTTTGGTTTATTCTGAGCTTCTCGAGCAGCTGGGGCCCAGCATCCTTAATGGTGACTGCCAGTCACATTGTGCTTGTTTCGCAGTGAGGACACTACTGTCTGGGTCATTATTGTTGGAGCTCTGCTCCTTGCAAGTGGAGTCTGAAGTCATAAGGAGAAGACCCTGACCAGAAGTTTCCATGCCAGCCTTTTCCTATGCATATCACCTGTGTGGTTCCTCTGTTTAAAATGCTCTGTCCTTGCCATGATTACTATGGATAAATAAGATCACCCAAGATTCCCTGGATGAGGAAGTGAGAAAGATATTGACTCAAGGTGAAATAAGAAAAAAATACTGATATAACAGGTTTGTATATGTAAATAGTCTATGAGCATACTTCAAACATAACTTGGTCTAGGGTCTAAATAATAAGAACAAGATTGAATTTCTTTCTTCCCTTTTGTCATGATTTTCTTGATATGACTTCACTCCTGTCCTACATAATATCATCAGTTGTAGCAGTTTCTACCCTCATTTTCTCTCTTGCTGGTAATGAGTTACACAGATGGTCAACTTTCCTGTTCACCCAGACCTCAGTGGCAGAAAAGTATTGCCTTCCCTAGTGGATCCTCCTTGGACAACCAAAAGATGGACTTTTCCAGCCAGTCAGCCATGCCCACATTCTCCTCTGGGGCCCAGGCATTGTACCACCTTCCTCCAAAGCACAAGGACTGAGAGAGATACCTAAGGTCTCCCAACATCAAGTGCCAAATGCTGGGTGACAAAAGACATAGCCAGCTATAACCACCACCCCTGTACTCAAGCTTTTCGTTCTTTACTTGAGGAACTCATATATACCTCCCTCAGACCCTCTACTGTTCTACTGTGAGAAATTCTGTAACACTTAAAAAGCAGTTATGGTGCATTCTGGAGCCCCACACTTCTCTGTACAATGCCCTTCTGTAGAAGACACTGTGTTCATCTTGGACAAAGTACACTAGTGTCTCTGAGAGCTGCTTCTGGGGTACCAAGGGTCTGGAGGTCGCCTTCTCCCTGTTTACTTCCAAGAGGACCAAGTTCCCTGGCACACAGGAAGTGCTATGCAGGAGCTCTAAGTGATGGTGACTCTGTATTTTCAGTCTCACCTTTTAAAAATTGTATCTATCAACTACTATCTATATTATCTTATGGCCAAACAAGCCTCCAAGATCTTACTTTTTCTCAATTTTTATAGAAACACATTTCAAATTGGTATAAGGATCTCATTCTTATTTTAACCTAAACACAAAACTTCACCTCAGAACCTACAAAATTTCAACTAACTCACTACCTTTGTCAGATTCTTGGGTGCTGATTTTGTCATGTCTCCAGCCTCGCCTACTACCTGCATATTTGATGAGTGGGGCTCAGAGGACTTAATAAATCACTGATTGAGATAATTAGTAGGACAGCACTGAAGATAAGATCCCAGGAATCTCTAATGGAAGCCACTCCAGATTCAGAAAGAACTACCTACCTCAACTAGAAATCCATATCATGGTTATCCATTGGAGGCTTCCCTGTCTTGTTCACAAACCCTCACAAGAACTGTTCCTCAGCTGTCCAGCAGAAGTAAAGGGAGCCTGGTAGCCCATGCACTTTCAACCGAAGTTGACACCTTTATGTAGGAGACTTCATGTGAAAGTCAATTGCTGGCATTTAAAAATGGTAAATATCCTACAGACATATGATCATTATAGCAGGTTTACTCATAATTTCCAAAACCAGAAAGCAACTAAAATGTCCTTTAACAGGTGCATGGGTAAACAAATGGTGCTTTATCTAGACAATGGAATATTTAGTGACAAAAGGAAATAAATTATCGAGCCATGGAAAAGAACACACATATACCTTAAATGTATTATTACTAAGTGAAAGAAGCCAATATGAAAAGGCCAAAGACTGTATGATTCCAGCTATCAACTATGTGGCATTCTGGAAAAGGCAAAGCTGTGAAGAAAGCAGGAGATGGGTCTTGGGGGAGGGTGGGGGGGTGAGAGGAAGGACAAAGAGACAAGGATACTCTGTAGGGTGGTAAGACCTGTTTGTATGAAACTATGGTGGTGACATGTCATGACAGACAGTCATCTGAACCCACTGATTCTACAGAATCACAGTGGACCCTGGCACATGTGGACCTTGAGTGTCATTGACATCAGTGTGGGGTCATCCCCTGTGCCAAATGTAGTGACCTGAGGGAGAATGCTCCACATAGGGAAGGCTATGCATGTGCAGAGGTACCATGTATATGACAAATCTCCACATCTTCCAGCTCTTTTCTGTAAATCTGAGACTTCTCTAAAGCATAAAGTTTACATTAAAATATCCCAAATGCCTGCCAACATTTAGCACAGGTAAATGAATTCAATAAATAAACCAAGACTCCTTAGTAAGGGCCACTCTTCCTGACCCAGCCCACGGGAGCATTAGAATTCCCCAGCCTTGCTCTCTGTCTTTCCCCATGATGCTCACTTCAGTGTCAAAGCCCCAGGAGCTCATCAGGTCCACACTCCCAGCTTGTACCTTCAGCTAAAGCTCCAGCAGGAAAGCCAATGGCTCAACCAGAACATCCCAAGGCCAAAGAGCCCACAACGTTCAGGCTGACTCTTATCTTTGCTAACAGAGTTGATCATTAAGACTCTTTCTCAGATCCATTCTGTCCCCTGGAACCACACTTGGCCATAATGACCATTCTCTCACCTGCTGGCATCCTGTGTTTTGAAGGCTCTGCCTAACTACCCTCAAATAAAAGTAACTCTTCCCTCTCCACATGAGTAGCCTCAGTTCCACCATTTCCAATGGGAAATGGGTTTTTAGCCTCTACAGATACCCCTGGTCATGTACTCCTAACCCACGAATGCTTGGTAAGATCCAGAGGCAGAGAGCATGAGGAGCCAAGCAGAGAGCAGAGGGAAATAAGTCACAAATACACCAGCTGAGAAAGGTATTCCTTCTTCCAGGATAAGCAAAGAATCTCAAGTCTGAATGGAATCTCAGGAATCACTTGGCCCTTTTTAAGAGAAATGCAAAAATAGTCATAGGCACAGTTGTGATTTACCCTACTGGAGGTTGACAGAGGAGAGAAGCAAGTAAAATGTGACATCTAGAGCCTCGTGACAACTACTAGTGAGTTCACTAAGCAGGGTTACCCTTCACTGTGGCATCTGAATTTTGTTTCCTGCTGCAAGGAATGGCAGAAATAACAGACTTTTCAACTGCACTAAGCTTCACCTCAAATGCTGCTGAAGGTAGAAAGCCATGGTGAAATGCCTGTGCTTGGAATGATGTCTCATCAGGGAACCAATTATCACCAGGAAGAGTGTTCAAGAATTAGGGAAACTAACCTTTTCTAATCCACTGTCTAACAGAAACCTCTCAACAGCCAATCAATAAGGGATGTGGTGCAGAGGCACAAGAGAAGTCTCTCCCTTTGCCTCCATATGAGTAATTAAAGCCACTTTAATGAGACTGCCTGAAAGCCCAGTGTCTGTGCACAGGATAGGTAGACAGCAAGCAGTTTTATGGGAGGAAGCAGATACTGAAGCAAAACATTACGAGAAGAGCTGTTGGCTGTGGATCACCTCCAAGTGTCCCCAGCAAAATCTGGGATGGGAAAGCCTGGAAGCAGGAGCCTGAGTGAACCAGAAGTAGTGAGGACATGACCCTCAGAGTCGACAGCTGAGGGAAAAAGAAACTGGAAAAGATTGATGGTGTCTGGGATCTGCTCCCTTTTCTCATTTTTGGAAAAAAAATAATTTCAAAGTCTCCTCTCTTTTTTCTGGAATGGTTGTAGGAGCCTGGTCTAGACACCAGGTTGAAAGGACAGTTCTGCCACTAAAGAGCTGTCCTACCTTTGTTTTTGGAAGCGTCAGTGTTTCTAGCTATGCAATGGGGTAATGACAGGAAGTATCTCTTAGGGGTTCTGTGCAGCATAAGTGGATCATGCATTGAAAGTGTCCAGCATAATGTTTGGATTTCAACCAGTGCTTGACATATCAAGTAGTATCATCAGCTACTGTTGTCCCTTAGGGTCTCAGGCACCATCTCCAATATGACAGCTAGCCTTGACTACCAGCTTGATCAGAAAAGCACTCTTCTGTGTCTCAGTGATCCTGGAGGTACGGCGTTGGGGCTGTTATCTGGTTCCCTGACCCTTCCTCTCTGCTGCTTTTCCCGTATTCTGCCTTCTGGCCCCCATGAAGAGAGCAGCTTTGCTTTACAATCCCCTTCTGTCAAGAGGTTTCTCCCTTGGAAAGCCAGCTGACCACAGATTGAATCCTCTGAAATCATCAGCCAAATAAGCATTTCCTCCATCCCAGTGACAGGAAAGGTAACCAAGGTACAAGTACACCATATGTCATAAGCACGTCCACGGGTCGGTGTGGGACGCCAAGCAGGAAGGCCTCAACTATATCTCATAGACAGCAGGCACCAAAAATGACCATTATTACACTTCTCCTCTGATAAAAAAAAAAGAAGCAAATGGGACAACAATAGAGAATTAATAATTAGAAAATTGTTTTTACAGGGTCCACACAGGGAAAAACTGTAGGGATGGATAATGAAACGTTGAGAGAGTTGAGATGAACTTTTAACACAGTTTTGGGCTCTTCCCTTTGAAAACTTCTGCTGCAAGGAAATGCAATCTTTGAGACCCAAGTTTATTCCCAGAGAGCTGTTCCCCACAACCCACCCTCTGCATGCACTGATGCAGCCTCTCTATTCCATCTCAGAGCTGCAAAGCCCTAAGATAGAGCAATAGCAGCCAGGGGGCTGGCAGCCCCCAGACAGAACCATATGGCTTGCTAAACATTACACATAAATTACCTTTTGGCACTGAGCTAAACAAAAGGGCTTAAAATAATTCTGCATTTTAATAACAGACTCCTTCTGCATAGCCCCATTTCCGACCAAAGAGAATCTATCTGCATATGCCAGAGCCACATGTATCCTGGTCAGCTGCCCTGTGATTTAGGATCAGCCATTTCTTGTCTCCATCCTACATAATGAAGCCAGTCACATTTTATTGCCAAATGGCCCTGGTAATGCCTCTGTAACTGCCCATAGAAGGTGCTTCTGCTTTCAGGAATAAAGAGCAAATCTGAATTTTACCAAGATAAACTCGTGGCTAGGTCAATACATCGAATGATTATCGCTTTTGCTCTGCACTTTGTCTATTTTTAGGCCTTGTACCTGCAAGGAAATAAAAATGTATTACCTGAGTGAGTAAAAGCCGTGGGCCTGGGGGCCAGGGAGGAGCATTTGTCAACTGTTTTCTAGAGAGAGGGTGGGACAGAGAAGTCCTTAGGGCTGGTAGAAGAGAAACACAGAAGCCATGAGGCAGGGACAACGAATGAAGGGAAAATCACTTCCTCTGGTGCCAGCTATGCATTTTCATGGCCCTTTTCTTCATGAGTGATCATCTTGAAGAAGTTTCAAGTCCTTAACTTCACAATGCACATGAGAATGGAGCGACTGAGGTGGAGAGGGTCTTCTACAGGACTGCCCCTCTGGATCTGAGCTGGAAACTTGGCTCGCTCCTCGCGGATCCACTGGGAAGCCACTCCCTAGTACCCTTTGGAGTGATGAGTGACTTGTGACTCTTTCTGGCCCCCAGAGTGTGAGCAGAAAGGAAGGGAGTGGCCCTTAGCAGAAAACTTAAGAGTCAGGGCATAATTCAAGGTTCTCAGCTCTGAGAGCCGAGGGTTCCAGACGGTGGCTGCTCTGGGAGCCTGGGTCGTGCAGTGAGGAGACTCGGATCAGGTCACCAACGCTGCCTGCAGGAGACACGGCAAGCATGAGAAAGGCCACCTGCCTGCTGTGTCCTGCATTAAATTCTGGGGGAAGCTTGTTCAGCAAGTTTAGACTAACCTCAGTGCTGGGCCACTCTCCTCGGAAGGAGAAACCAGAACTTGGTTGAGAATCTGAGTCTCCCAAATCCAAGTTCATGTTCTCCTTTGACCTCTTTCTTCCATTATAAGTTCCTCCATTTTTAGTTCTTATTTTGTAGTAGAAGAAATTAAGCTCTTGGGAAGTCACTTGCTTTAAAACACAGCACCAAAAAGTAGCCTCAAGATGCCTTCTTCTCTTTATTTCTTAAAGTATTACTTTACTTCAATGATATGTAGTATTTGCTTATATTATAGGGTATAATGAGTATTTGATATACAAATACTTATCATGTCTTTGTAGTGAGAACATCTAAAATACTCTGAAATCAAGGACCAGGAACTAAATTTGACGTGAAAATATGATCCTTTGTTTCATGAGTATCTAACTGATTCAGCAGAATGAGAGGCTGTGTCTTTTCTCTTCAGTTACATCTCCACACCCAGAAGATCTAGAACACAGAAGGTGCTCAGTAACTATTTATGGAATAAATGGAAGGAATGAATAAAAGCATTGGAGGATTTCTTACTTGTCTTGAAAACCAGAAAAACTAAGGGAAAAATAAGAGAACAATGAGCTAGAGCCCAGTAGTAGTTACTGCCAGAAGGTAGGAGCTGTGGACTGCACCTCCATAGTTCTTTCCACCTCCCTCTTATCTTCCATGGGGCTCATTTCATCCCCACCTATCACCTGCTAGCGTTTGGACACACAGTCGGGTTCCATGACCACACCTAGGCTGCTGTGAGAATTTTCTAGGTGAGCCCCATGCTAGTCCCAGAAGAGTTTTGTGGTCACTTGCATTCATTGGCCTATGGCTTCCTCCCCAGAGAGCTCATTTCGGGCCAATGTCTGATGACTATGAAAAGACAAGCTATCATAAAAATTCATCCTATATCTTGCTCTTCTTTTGCTTCTAACATTTTCAAAATGTTCATGAATCCTTCACAGTTCCAAAGAATCTGGTTCAGTTTTTTCAAGTAAGTTCCCAGGCAACACCCCCCAATAGTCTTTGCAGATGGGAGGTTTGTTATTAATATGCCACATTGCGCGAAATCAATGGAAAAGGAAAGCATGAATCTGATTTAGTTGATCAAGAAAATCAAATGGTTTCACACTAAATTAGTCAAAGACCTTCAAACATTCTGAAGAGCTCCACCCTCCAGGGGAACCCCAAAGTGAATGCCAATGGGCTGCTCACTCAGCAAAGCACAAACTGAAATCTAAACATTACAGACCTACTTTGATCTTTGGGTAAGTACCAATCACAGTCCTGTGGATACACTGTGAGCAGAGGGATAGCACTGAGGATTTTGTGGTTCACAAAATGGACTTCTAGGCTTAACACAGCCAGGTTCAGGGACTGGCTGCCCTTATCACATACTCTCTGCAAGGTTTTACTGTATCTCTTTTTTTTTTTTTCTTTTTGAGACAGGGTCTCGCTTTGTAGTTCAGGCTGGCCCTGAGCTCACTATGGTGTCCAGGCAAGCTGCCGCGAACTCAGCAATCCTCCTGTCTCTGCCTCCTGAGTGCTGGGGTTTTACTGTCTCTTAACATCATCTTTTTTTTTGTCAGTAGTGACAGTCACTGGTTCAGTTGATGTGAAGATTAAACAAGACACAAATCACCCAGCACACAGTCAATTCTCAGGAAACATTAGCTATGCTATTTAAAAACAAACAGTAATGAAAGTCTGTCCCAGATGAAGCAACGAACTTAATTTATGCCTGTGTCTAGTCATACATCCTGCATTCCACATGTAAGGGTTCTACTAAGCTCCCAGGTCAAGACACTGGCATTGGGACTGAAACTCCAGCTGGAGAAACAGACACACACATAGCAATTGTCAGATCATTTGACATTTAAGTACAAAAGATGCTGAGATCTTTGGGAACAGAATTAATCTGCCAGGGGGCGTATTGAGTTCACAGAAAAACAAATTTACAGAGACAATTAGGTAAGGGTTGCCCAGAGTGAGGGGTGGGTGGATGTATAGGCAGTGATTAGAAACAGGAATGACAGATTTTACAGGAGAGAAGGAAGTACTCAAATTAGGATTCACTGATGCTTGTATTTCTCTATAAAATTTCTAAAATCCCTTATTGGGATACTTACAATGAGTAAATATTTAATATGCACATTTTATCTCATAATTTTTTTAAAAGAAAGCTTATAGAGGAGATATGAATTGATGCCCTCAGAACAGGCTGTGTTCATCACAGAGAGGAAGGACCTGTTTCCCCCCAGACAGACAGGCTGCCACAGGAGCACCACAGCGAGAGGCTAGAACTTACCGGAGCAGGGGTCAGGACCGTGGCAGGGGACAGAGGGATGAAAGGTGAGCAAGAGGCTGGCTAAGGGATCCCCCTGCTGCTACAATATGAGGCCTGGAGCAGGTGTCCAGCAGGCAGGGGCATCAGTGGACTGTGCCACCTCAGCAATGCCTGGCCTTTGCTGCCTGGTGTTCTGCCTCTTTTGCGTTCATGGTGGGCTTTGGCTTTGCAAAAGACACATCGGAGTTCACTGTTTGAAAGCACAAATCCCCTTCTAGGACATGAGAGCAGAGCAAAGTGTTTGATTTCTCTGATGCTTCCCCAGTCAAAGCTCTCCCTTCACTGGTACTTAGGGGATTTGCAGCTTCTTTGCTGAAACGACACAAGAGGTTTTCCTGCTTAATCCCCCGATCTTTAGAGTTTGGGCTGCATTTGGTTTATGTTTCAAGAGCATTGCAGTGTAATCTGTGACACTCAGATTCAAACTCTCGGTGTGGGAGCGGGCTGGGGGAAATCAAGGTGCCCAGAAAGCTTTTACAGTGAGAAAGCTAAGGCCAGGAGCAGCACCTTTCAGTATTTCTGTCATGGAAACCATTTTCCTTCACCTTCCACCTTAGCATTCAGCCACCTAATCCTCTTAGATGACTGTGTCTGTGTTCTTGGCCCCAGCTGGGCTAATCACGCGAGCTGTCCACAGAATTTAGAAGTGAGGCACAAAATGCCAGGTACTTTGGGTTGATCACTGAACTTTTGCCCATGTAAAAGTGGAAGCTGTGCATATATTTCCCCAAACATTGACATCTGGTTCACAGAGAGAGGTGTCTTTGATCTCCACTGCCATCTCACCTACTGTCGAGGACCTGTATCTCATCCTATGAAATTGGGCTCACTTTTTAACTTCTGGGAGTGACTAAAAGCCATATTTGTTTCCAGAACATTCTTTTTTTTTTTTTTTTTTTTTTTGAGACAGGGTCTCGCTTTGTAGTTCAGGCTGGCTCTGAGCTCACTATGTAATCCAGGCAAGCCTTGAACTCAGCAATCCTCCTGTCTCTGCCTCCCGTGTGCTGAGATGACAGGCGTGAGCCACCACACCCGGCACTGTGGTATGTGGTACTGATTGCTGGTGGGCATGAGTCTCCACTCCCAGCATTGTATGTGGTTACCAGGGGTCGAACCCAGGACCTTGCGCTTGTGAGGCAGGCGCCAGAACCACTGAGCTAACCCTCCGGCCCCCAGAACATTCTTATATTTTATTTAACTGGACTGAAAACAGACATACTTACAATCAGAGCATTCCAAGTCCAAGAAGGGCCTCACCCCAGATCAGAATGCAAATGAGACACCAGAGACCGTTTTCCTCTCAGGCCAAGGACTAGTGTTTGTAACACAGAGGTGTTAGAGGCCTATCAGTCTAGACACTCACACAGAATTCACACAGTCATTTCCAGAGTCAGGTCCAATTTGAGAAGGGAAGGCATTTCATGAAGTAGGGGAAGCTTGTAGTATGGAAATAAATACAAAGACAAGGCAAAAGCAGCAGGTAAAGTCATGTTCATACGATTTTTTTTTAACCATACAAGGAGTTTGGTTTTAGATTAATATATGAAAACAAACTAAAATACATAACATATTTGAAAAAGTACCTTTGTACAAAACGAATGTTAATTAGTGTTAGTAATACTAATACTACCCAGAGGGGAATTGAAAGTATTTGAAAGACTTTCAGTAGAGATGTAAGACCAGTTTTGGATTTTGAAAGGGCCCCTGGATGGGGCATGGGCAGTGGATTGGTCCAATGCCTCCCTGGCTAAAGGACACAGATGAAAGCTGTTGCTACCCTCAAAAAACAGAAGGCAATACCCTTCCCTAAACTGATAAAATACAGAGGGAAGCCAGTAAATGAGATACTTCAGGGGTAAGACTGGCAGGTTTTAGTGAGAGTTTGGATATATAGAGTAAAGAAACAAGTAGCTCCAAGCTAATGCTTGGAATTCTACTAAAGCACTGGATGGTTAGTCATGTCATTTCACTGAGACAGTAAACACCAGAACAAACTAGTTTGTATGGGAAAGGTTATGACTTTAGTCTTTGAGCATGATGAATGTGATATGAATTTAAATATCCAAGTGAAGATGTCAAGTAAGCATCTCTCTATTGATCTCTGAAAGCTCAGAGGAGAACTCTAAAAAGGAAACCTTTAGAGTTATCACCAATGCAGAATTGAAGCCATGGGTAGATATGAGATGCCCCCAAGGGAGCATCCAGGTCACATTTCCAGAAAAAGCCAATGGGCTTTACTTACATGAGACAGATGAGACAGCCACCTAAAATGCGTCCCCATGCCTCCCACCCAGCTCAATAAATACTCACTAATTGAACAAACAAATCAATTCATCAGGAGAATTGAAAGTCAGAGTTGCACATCGGACCCTTCTCTATAGGCTGTGGGAGGGAGTCTGCAAAAACTTTTATTTCCAGAATTCTATACTCTATGATTATTTCCCCTGTATTTCTAATTTTGGAAAATAAATGCAGAGCCAAAAGTTGCAGGTAAATACAGCATATCGAACTTCATTCCAGAAAATAAACAAACATAAAACTTAATTTGGTTTTAGAAATCTGTTCACTACCATTCTGCCAAAAATTTCTTGCCCTTTGATAGATGTCTTGAGTTCCAGGCAACAGAATTCCCCTAGGCAGTCCCTGTTTAGTAGTCCTTGAAAGACTTGACAAGCCAAACCTCGAGCTTTCCAGCTTGGACAGAAGGGAATGGCAGAGAAGCAGGCAAGCTTGGCTGGGTGGATGCATTTAATAATTTTGGTTAATACAAAGATAGAATATAGCCTTGAGTAGTGTATGTTCCAATTAGCATCAGGTTTTTCTCCCAAATCAAAAACTCACAAGAAACCCTGCTACCTCCTTGGGAGAAGTTCCAGAGAAGAGAAAGAAGAAAGAAAGAAAGAAAGAAAGAAAGAAAGAAAGAAAGAAAGAAAGAAAGAAAGAAAGAAAGAAAGAAAGAAAGAAAGAAAGAAAGAAAGAAAGAAAGAAAGAAAAGAAAAGAAAAAAGAAAGAAAGAAAGACCACAGAATTTGAAGAGGCATCCTAGAATATCTTGTTTGAAATTCTCAGTACACAGATTTGTGGTTAAAAGTGAAAGAAACAAGTCAATAAAAACAAGATTGGTGAATTTTATGTGGTAGAGTCAGAAAATCCAATTTTTAAGGATAGCTGTTGTGGTCATCATGAAATTTTGTTTTCATCAGAAATATTTATATTACATGTAGAATATCTGGTGCTCTCATAAGCCCTGTGGAGGACATCTGCCCTGTGGCCTGCCCTTCTGCTGAGCTGAGTGGTCCAGAGTCAGGCATACAGCCTCAGGAGAGGCATTCCACATGACATAGGTTCTTAAGTCCTGATGGGCAGAGGCAGCATCCAAAAAGCTCATCAAAACACAGCTTTCTGGGGTCCAGGCTGAGAGGCAGAAACTCAGCAGGTCTGGGTGCATCCAACGAACTTGCATTTCATGAACAAGCTCCCAGGCAATCTAACACTGCTGTCCCCAAGACTAGGGTAAGCACACTATTTAACAGCTATTATCATTTCAAGAGCAGAGCACCAGGTCCAAACATGCCAGGGACAAGGCCAAGCCATTGTAACTACTCAATAAATATTTGTTGAATAAACAATTATATCTCTTGAAGAGTTTTGATTCTACCTACCTATCTATCTATCTATCTATCTATCTATCTATCTATCTATCTATCTATCTATCTATCTATCTAATCTATCATCTATCTATCTATCTGCCTACTTACCTACCTACCTATCTGAGCTACATTCCCAGTCATTAAAATATTTTAATTATGTTTTAAATTTTCAGACAGCTTCTGGCTAAATCATTAATTTTCCTAGGCTAGGCTTGAACTTACAATCCTCTTGCCTCAGCCTCCCAGAGTGCTGGGGCTATAAGTTAATGCTACCTTGCCTGTCTATCAAATTTTTCATGGATTTTCTCTTAGTTTATTTGAGGTTCTATAACAAAATATCATTAGCTTGGTTAGATCTTAGACAACAGACATTTCTTCCTCACAGTTCTGAAGGACGAGGAGGTCCAAAGCCAGGTGTTAGCACATCTTGCACCTGGTGAGGATTTGCTTTCTGATTCACAGACAGTACCTTCTCACGGTGATCTCGTGTGGTAGAAATGGCATGGCAGCTCTCTGGGATCTGGGAATAATGGCGCTAACTCCAACCCACTGCCCAGGGCCCCCTTCCTAGTACTGTCACAGTGATGACTGGATTTTAACATATAAACTGGAGGTGGGGATTCATATCATAGCAACCATGAGCAGAAAAGAAAAAGCAAAAAAAATCACAGAAGGAAACAGTATGAAGACAACTTGAGGCAGCAGAAGCCATGAATGACACAAAGCTATGAGCTTGTACTAGTTTATGTGATCAAAACTTAGAGGGAAGGAATTACCAGTACCCAGGGTCATGGAAGAAAAGTCACAACTTGGTGAGTTCTTGTGGACCCCAAAGGCTAGAAGAGGCACCAGAAATCTCTCTTGCTGATGAGGTGACTGAAAACCAGACTCTACATCTCTTGAAAATCTTACAATGTCTGGAAAGAAAAGTAGCACTGCTGTCTGTTTCCCTTCTTTGTCTCTGTCTCTGTCTTCACTGTCCTCCTTGCCTGGTAATGAAGGTGCTGCTCATCACAGTCAATAACGTCTCTTATATCAATCAACCCACCATAATCTCACATCCAAAATCTGCCTTTGTGATTTATTTCTTGATCAGCCAGTAAAGATCATTAAAATCCTCTGAATCTTAGTTTACTCAGGACAGCCTCCTTACAAGAATAATGAACATAAAGTTCAAGATACAATAACTGGAACACAGTAAGAGCTCAGTAAACGTGTGCAGATTTTGAATGTCATTACAGAACACTGAGCAACAGAGAGGATTCAAGAATATCGTTGGCTCCTTTTTTCACTGCTCCTTCATTCATTCAGTAGTTGATTTGTGAGGGCTGGAGATTTAACTGAGTGGTTCCGGCACCTGCCTCGCAAGCGCAAGGTCCCTGGTTCGATCCCCAGTAACCACATACAATGCTGGGCGTGGTGACTCACATCACCAGCAATCAATACCACATACCACAGTGCCGGACGTGGTGGCTTACACTTGTGATCCCAGCACTCGGGAGGCAGAGACAGGAGGATTGCTGAGTTTGAGGCTTGCCTGGGCTCCATAGTGAGCTCAGGGCCAGCCTGAACTACAAAGCAAGACCCTGTCTAAGAAAAAAAAAAAGTGGATTTGTGAGTGCTGGGTGCTGTTCTGAGTATTAAGGATACAACAGTAAACAAGAAAGATGAAAACCACTATTTTCACTAAGAAGAATTAAATATGATGAAAATTACAATAAGATGTATAGTACTAGCCAAGCATGGTGTGGTAAACCTATAATCCCAGTACTCTGGGAGGATGGGGCGAGAGGATTGCAAGTTCAAACCCAGCATGAGCAATTTAGCAGCTCAGTTCAACCTTGCCTCCAAATATGTACATACATACAGAAAGGGCTCAGCACAGAGGTCCTGGTTTCTATCCCCAGCACCCCTCCACACAAAGCATAGTGTTATTTGGATAGCATTTAGTACCCTGGATGAAGGAGTGAGGCTGTAAGATACGGCATCCTGGAAAGGCCCAATTTTTTGAAGTAAGTGAAGGCACTAGTCTTATGTGTAATCCAGGTGCTCAGAGCCACAGATCCTGGGACCAGAGAATGCACATGTTTGGGGGAAAACAAGATCAGTGTTTCTGAAGAATAAACAAAGCAAGAATGGTATAAGATGGGGACAAAAGGTTTGATTTCTCACACAGGAGGGGCCCTATGCATATGCTAAAAGTATGGCTTTTATGGAAAATATGTCACAATATAACTTCCATAAGAAGTACCATGTAGCTAAGTCTGTCATTACAAAGGTGCAAGAATGGAGACAAACAAGAAAGAAATAAAGAACAATATAAATGAGGAGAATCGTGTTAACAACACTGACATTAAATAACATGGGCCATCATGGAAAGTCAAAGACACTGGAGTAGAAAAAGGCACAGATGTCAGCAGAAGCCTTGCATCTGTACTCTCTATTGCACAGACTTGCAGCTCCTAGTTTCCCTGGTTGCTTAATGAGGAAGCACTGGCCTTTTTTGTCTGGTCTTCTGTGTGCCCCTGCTTCCTAGAGCTCTTGTTTACATGCTGGTTTTAATTTCTCTTTTATACTTCATTCTGTAGCTCTCTCTCAAATATGGATTCTTTCCATGTGACTCCTCTACAATTACTGCCAAACCAGCAGGACACATTGAAGGTTTCATCTTATTCCACATATGCTGGTCTGTCTTTATGAACACCGACTTCCTTTTTTTGGCTGTGGTGGCAACAGCTTTTTTCCCACTCCAACATACACCACTGGCCATTCCTTCTCATTCTCTGAGTATGTCCTTCTACTCCTGCTGCTGTTCTAGAATTTGCCAATGTGCAGGCTTGGATTTCTTCTCATCCTACATTACCACCCTAAGTGACATAAAATCTCATAACTTTTAATACTGTCCATTGCCAGTCACTCCTTAAATTAACCTAGATTCTGACTTAGAAGTACAACTATTTTCTCAGTTACTCTGAGTATCCAACAGGCATTCAAACTTTACATATCCAAACAATTCCTGAGTTCTTTCCCTACTCCCTACATCACTGCCTTTTCACTTATTTCACTTCATATAAATTCAGGGCCTCCCCGACCCCTGCGCTTATGCACCAACCTCCTCATGCACCTAGCATCTATCTACATTGAGTCTCTCTTCCTTCCTCAAATGAACCAGTACTTTTCTGCACCGACAACTTCCTTCTCCCTGGAAAGTGACTTTTACTCCTCATTAAATTGGCCTTCCTCATCCTTCAGATCTCAACCAAATGTCACTCCCATCAGCCTCCTAACTGGCCTCCACCTAAACTGCTCTTGCCGTCTGTCCTCCAAAGCACCCCTATTCCCAATTCTGCACACATTCATGGTTAACAGTTTAGTGCCATCTGTCCTCACATAGGCTGGACAAGCTACACATTATCCATGGTGCTCATCGCTGGCTAGTATGAGTTAAATATCTGATGAATATTTGGTGAGTTAATGAGTATCATCTGCTTTATAACATGTTGAGGGTCAATTTCCTCATCTGTAACATAGCAACGGCAAGATGCACCCTTCTTTGTGTAGATATTACTTGATGGACCAAATATAACAATAAGACAGTACACCACTGTATTACTTCTTAATTCCCCTACAAACACTGTTCTCTCATATTTACATTAGTACCTCATGTAGAAGAACACATCCACGAATGTGTGCTGCATTGAATTATTATTATTATATGTCTGCAGAAAGGTAAAACAAATGTGATGTCAGCCACCAGGTCCACAAACAATACCCCTTCCTATCCTGTGTCAAAAAGATGCCTCAATCTGATCCTAAGGTTTGGAGATCTTAAAGCAAGCCTACCTGGGATGAATCAATAAATTTACAGCCCAGGGCAAAGCTTTTCACCTCATACAAGTCTCTGTTTCTTATCTGTGTGTTTCTTTTCTTCTTTTTTTTTTTTAAAGCTTCTGAAGTTTGTCAATAAAGGTGAAGTCTATTGCTTGGAGGTTTGGCCAGCAAAAAGAAATTGCTACAGATTACAGAAACTCTTGCCTTTTACTAAAGAAGCCAAATAATTTCCAATATTGACTGCACAATATGTACAGTATGTACCATGAAGGTCAAAGCGAAGGTACACAGTGAGGGAGGGAGGCATATGTGGGTCTGTTGGCACGGTCATGACAACACACTGGTTCCTCCCAAGGCTAAACCATCACCGCTCTGTCTAGTGCATCACAACAACATGCCATATGAACTCAGCCTATGCTGTCCATGACTCATCTAGTCAATTCCTATGCTTGTCTGTTTGGGAAGAGCAATAAAAGAATGAATGTTTATTAAGACAGTACAAGACTAGGCAGCCCTGCTTACAACAGCAGGTTTAACCTCTACACAGAGGAATTACTCCTTGTGAGAGATGGAGACACTAAGTCTCAAGTCAAGTAATTTGCCCTATTTCACAGAGTGGATCAACAGAGAGCAATGACACCCGCATTTAAGAACCAAATCTGTTTTGAGCGGACGCCTAGGTTATTGAACCAATTTCCTCTCCCCTTAATGACATCCCATGATAGTATTGAGAAAGTATAAACTTTTATTGTGTCTTTATATATTCATGGTCATATTTCTCATTGGCGTTCTACACTTGTCCATAATCACCTGGAAAATTTAAAGACAGAGTAGTTGGAAGACATCAGCTTGGGCTATGTGAAGAAACATCCAGCCATACCGATTGGATATTACAATGCACAGGAAATTACTAGGAGTTCACTGTCATCTGCGGAAGTTTAATTTTGGTATGATTTTACCTTAAGATGTTCTTAGAAATCCAAATGCACCACAGATGCTAAGGTTTTGGAATTTTCATCATGTGACTATATTTTCCTCAACAACTTCTTATGCTTCAAGAGGAGGAAGACAGCCAAGAAATGGAAGGCAGAGGCAAATAATATTTCTTATTTTTAAAACAGAATTTATAAGCAGGTGTGTCTGTTTCTCACTCCAGGCCAGGCGCCGCTCCTTGCTGCTGCTTCAGAGGAGCAGCTGGCCACAATCGATCCAGCTCTGAGGTGAGGCTCTGCCACGGAACTTTCCAGGAGTCTTGGGGGCTGCTGAATATTTGAAGGGTCTGGACTTCCATGAGGTGAATACAAAGAAGAATGGAGCACTGCACACTGCAGAGCTGTGGTTTTAGCCACAGGGCACACTGCACCCAGTGGACATTGGGTGCCGTCTGGAATCAGTTATGATCGCTGTGGCTCAGGGGAGATGCTGCCACTGGCCACCTGAGCTCTACCCACGGTGTGGCTCACAGCAGCCGTCACACATATACCTAGCAAAATGTCAGCTGTGTCAAAGTTGAGAAACCTGTTTGAGAGGAAGCATCTTTAATTTTTTAATTTACCTTTTTTTTTTTTTTTTTTTTTTGGTTTTTGAAAGGCAATTAACTGTCAGCCTGTAAGTAAAATGATCTTCCTGAATTGATGTGCTATATCCATGTACCAACCCCACACGATGAATGTAATTATGGTATACTGCAGACAGGGACTAAAAAGCATACACTTTCCAACTCTCTTTAACAAGATGTTTCCCACATATACACACTCCACATGCACACACATTCTCACACACACACACACACACACATCTCAGACATGCACACACATTCCTCAGTGCATATCCCATACTCACACACAATACACATCCACATACCTCACACACATGTGTACAACCACAAACCATCACCACACATATGCACACTTCACACACAGCACACCTACCTACACAATAAACCCATACTCCACACATTGAAATACAACCCACACTCATACACACTCTACACACAAAAACACTTCCCACATACCCATGAACACATACCATACAAGCATATACACTACTCCCCAACATACATATACACGAATTCACAGACAAATATGGACATATATTCACCAGTGACACACATACTCCACATACAAGTGTACACTACATACACACACATACACACACAGACACACACACACACACACACACACACTTGATAACCTCCTCTTGACTCTGCAAGTCTTTCTTCATTTCAAGGTTTGCCCATGTTACTTTCATTAACACCTTTCTGAAACTTGTCCTGTCCAAAGCAGGTTCCTGGACACCTTAGGCCATTCTGCTGCTGTTACAAGATCCTGTAAACAGTAAATGAGCACTTCTCATAACTCCAAGGACATGGCTGAGAGACTGAGGGGTGAGGGTTCTCTCTGCTTCAAACACGGTTCCTTCTCCAGAGCCGCCTCAGGTCCTAACCTAATACTACCTCAGCAGTTAGGTTCCAAGGTGTGTGTGTTGGAGCCACAAACATTCAGAACATAGGATAGGCCACCTGGCACCAGCACCACCTGGGAATGTATTAGAAAAGCTGAATCTCAGGTTCTGGTCCGGGACCTGCATGAGCAGAATCCACATTTCAACCAGATCCTAAGCGCTGCTGCTATTTACGGGGTCAAGTTTGAAAACTGCTGTTGTCACTGTGAGCTGCCATGTCCTTCATACTCTCAGAACAGCCCAAACAGACCTGTATTCCCAGGTTAGTATCAACCAGTTGCCTGTTTATGTGTCTTTTTCTTCATTGTGGGGTCTGGACCTGGAGAAAAACGGTACTTTGCTCTTCATTCTTTCACTGGCGTCAAAATAGAGCTGACACACAGCAGCCACCCAGCATGCCACAGCTGAAAACATAAGTCATCTGTCCCCCATGCTTCCTTAGTCAGGTCGTGGGGGTGGGGTGGCGTATCCTTCTCCAGGTATCTGAGCTCAGCCTAAGTCCAGGGCCAGCTATGGGGCCATGCAAATGCCTCCTGCACCATCACCCCATGCTACCGAGCATGCGGCAGATTTGGGGCTCATCCCACTCCCTGTGCGAGCTCACTGGGTGAGCACCAGGCTTGGTAGGGGACACAGGGTCAGAGAGGAGCGCAGACCTAGCCCCTCCTCCTGCTGAGCCTAACACTCTCCAGAGTGATCTGGTCAACACACAGGTGATCTAGGGGTGGCACAGATGTGATCTGTGAATGGGGACAGAACACCCACTGACCCCATCTTCTTTTCCAAAGGGTTCATGTTTTAGCTCAGGAGCATAGTGGATAAGAATCAGCCAGGGGAAATGGGGTCAAAAATCTTCCACGATGAGGGGATTAGCTGAAGATGCAAAGACAAGACAGACAGACTATGAGTTCACAGCCGAGCCTGAGAAAGCTAGAGGATTAGAGGCTCAGGACACGAGGCTGTTGCTATAGGGCAGACCTAGTAGGACCCTCATGTGGGGCTGCAGGCACCTCTCCACACACACACTTCTTCCTCTGAGCCATTAAGCAAGGATGGATTACACCTCTGTCCAATTAGTGCTTTCTATTCTCTTTGAACCTGAGACCTTCTCCATGGCTCTCAGGCAAGGCCTTTCTCCTCCTCTGCAGGCTCTTGCAAAGCTGGACCTTGCTTTTCTCAAGCCTCCATCCTTTTCTCCTTCCCTATTACATCTAGGTAGGCATCTGCTATCATCTACTCACTTGCTCTCTCACTTACTCATTTCATGTATTTATTGAATGCCAAGTCCTGGGGGAGACAGAAGTGAATAAAACACACAGAAAGAAAAATATAACATGCCTTTCTCTGCACTCTCCCAGGAGCTGAGGGAGGAAAGACAGGGTTGAGGAGAGGAAAAATCTGGGGTTCACTCAGCAGACTGGCTTGACCACTTCATCCTCTACAGCCTGCCCTGAGAGTCCCTGGCTGGTGCACGAAGCGGCCTTCCCACCTACTGACCCAATTACCTTTCACAGCCCTCCCTCTTTGCATGGTCTCTTAATAAATGGGATGGGCAGGCACCCACTGGGCACTGGTTGTGTGGTTCGTGAAGATGTCATCAGGTGTGAGACTCAGCCAAGGTGGAGTGGCCTTCCCTGACCGATAATGCTTATCTGCTGGACTCTGTCTCAGAGAGATTCATTCTGTAATTTCTGAGCTTCTGAGAGAATGTCTTCATATTTCTCAATACAATACACACAGCAGCGATATCACTATTTATTGGCCCTAACTGCTCCATTACCAAAGAGTCCAATATCACCACACATTAAGTTACCTATAATTATTCTGTTTTATTTCCCATTTTAGTGAGATAAGCTGTTCAGACAGGGCAGGGCTGAGCATTATTTGCTACTGCAGAAGAGTCAAGCAAAGCTCCATCTGCAGCATGGAGCTTGATCTGTCTTCCTCCCCGGGCTGCTTCCTCAGACCTCTGGCTATGTTTGTTTCTCACCAAGAATCTTACAGTCATTCTATTCATCCACAGTTGGCAACTATGGCCTGTGAACCTTTTCCAACCTACCGCCCAGTTTCTCAATGGAGTTTTATTGGAAAAAACAGCCACACTCACTCATTCGTCTATAATGTTTTCTTTCTACAACAATGGAATTGGCTAGAGGAGTAGCTCAGTGATCTGGTGTGTGCTTAGCAGACAGAAGGCCCAGCGCTGCACAACAACAAACAACAGAGCAAGGTCTCTGGAACAGAGAGACCTCCTGGACCACAAAGACTAAAATATTTATTGTCTGCCTCTTTACCAAGAGTTTGGCAATTCTTGCAGAGCCAGTGTTTCTAGAATATAAACCTTGTTCAAAATATTCTGTGTTTTGTGTCCTTTAAGCCACATCAGATCCTGATTTATAAATGAGGCCATCTTAATTTGCAATGCTTGATTGAGGCTCAGAGCCTCCCTCCTACTGCACAGCACAATGAAGCCCAAGTCCATCACTGCATTAGCTGTGACAGACTGATGCCTCCACGTCATCTCCACCTGAGATCTTGACACCTGAACCTGCTCTGACCTACACAAGCCGGGCTCTCCTTAAATGAGGCAAGTCGCTCTAGCTCTAGCAAGTCACTCAAGCTGCACGTTTCTTCACAGGGCTCACGATATAGCTAAGTGGCCAGTGTTATTAGGAGATGAGGTGAGCTTGGGTGGTAAAACAAGGTGAATCTCGGTGAAACATTCCTTCAGTGACACTCATGCTCCCCAGATGACCTGTCACTGCTCCCATCTGTGCACTCCCAGAGGATTCCTCTATCCCCTACTTCGCAAAGCCCACCTGCAGAGCACTTGGACACTGTTGGAAATGCAGATCTCAGCCCCACACCAGATCCATGTCAGGATCTGCATGTTAGCAGCACCTCAACATGGTTCATATTCGTGCTGGGTTTGAGATGCTCCACTATAATCCCCACCCAGAAGAAATCCTGACCAGGGTAGTACAATGCCAGTAGCCTGAGCAGGGCTGGTGAGGCAGGAGCTCATGTAGACCATCTGCCCTTCACAGCACATCTTCACAAGCTACTTCACACTAGGAGTCTGGACACTTAACTGAAAATTGGCTACTGCCAATGATGCTGTACCGTGTCCAGTAAAAAATGCCCCGAACATTCACAACTATCCCACTCTCCTACCCTTACACTGAAGGTTGACTTCATAATGGCTTATTCCCACTGCGCATGCCAGCCTCATGCCTAAGAAGTGACCCTCGGTTAATTCCTTACTAAGCATTTCAAAGAGTGCTTCCCTTACCCTGGGAGAGATGCCTTGTCCATGAAGATCTGGGTATGTCTCTTCCAGCCAGACTTCCAGAACAAGGGATGCCAGACAAAAGTGTTCAGTCACAATTCCCAAGGCTAAACTGCTGGTCTCAGGTCTCCTGCCTATTTTTACCACCGTATCTTTTTAGCATGTAAAATAAGAGTCAGTGAGTTGCCTGAGCAAATAGTGGATGGCAGAAGGTAACAGAAAACACACCATTCTATAAACTTGACCCCTCCTTGTCCACCATGTGCAATCTTGGCTTCTGAGGGACTCAGCTGGAGCCAGTGTCATTAGGTCCAAGTAGACTGTGCCAGGCTAAGCCTGTGTTTTTTTGCCAACCTCTGAAAATCAGATATTCCAGCACAGATGCTAGAAGGATCCGTCTCCCTCTCCACACCTATGATTCATTCTCCCCCTCCTCTTTTCTATCACAGATACACATCTGTTCCAATGTAGGATAACTAAAGGAAAATTAAATGAATCTGTTCCGTGTGTCTCTACGGTTATTTATAGGACTTTAATACAGGCTGATACAAAATAAAGAAATAAAGAGAGAAATAAAAATAAGTTATCTTCCCAGGAAGCCAAGAAAAGTTCAAGCAAGAGGAAAATAAGTCATGTCCTTTGAGCTGATGAAGCTATAAGAGTCTTTGGTTTATCACAGTCTTTCTTCTGAGTCCTGTGAAAATCAATGTGGCCAGCTGGATTTCAAGAGATCGATATTAAAAATACACATTTTGCAATGCAGAACATGTGCACTGTGTGTGCACTTCAATACCTATGGAACAGCCCTTACCAAACACATGAGGAGGATAAATATTGACTGTGAGGATAAGGGTGTCTCCAGGTCCTTCTCTGTGCTGCCCTTTTGACTTAGGTCTGTGTGCCTTGTGCTGCCCACCGGTGACAGGTGGCTAAAGTTTTGGGTCGTTGATGAGGGTCTAGTTTTCAGTAAACACTCACACAGTGATACCTTTCAAAAAGAGGTCCGGAAGAGAAGGATAAGTCACCAAAAAAATGGCTGTGGTGTCAAGGTCATCACATCTCAGGTCTCCTTGCTTTCCATATCCCATCACCATTCACTCACCAAGGTTCTCCCCTGAGCCCTCTGCAATCAGCCCCCAAGTCTTAGTCTCTCCAACCCTTGGCTATGCTCTTTGAATCCCACATCTCCCCACCAGCCAGTGCAACTCAGGCAGGCATTGCAACTCGTTTCTTTGTGACCTGCAATCTATGATTTCTAGTATTTCATTAGGAACTGACGTAACTGTATCTTCCTCAAGAGATATCTCCAAACACACTTCCTAGATATGGGTCATATGGAAAGAAACAGAGAATCTTTTCTTTTCTTACCTTTACATATTTTCTTAGTAAACAACTACAGTGGCCCACCTTATCCACAGGTGATATGTTACAAGTTCAAAACTATGGATAGTACAGAATCCCAAATACACTGTTTTTTTTCCTACAGATTGACTAACAGGAGAGTAAAATACACAGCATGGACTCTCTGGACAAAGGCGAGTTCACATCATGAATGAATGCAACAAAGGGGCATGAAATTTCACCAAGCTACTCACAACAGTATGCAATGTAAAACTTAAGAATATTTTTATTTCTGTTTTTTTTCTGTTTAATATTTTCATACCATGGTTGGCCACAGATAGCTGAAACTATAGAAGGCAAGACTGTGGATATAGGAGGGAAGTGTACTATAACTATGAACACACTGTTCCAGTGTCTTCTTTCTGTCCTCACTATCTTTTTTAGGCAGAAATATATGTGTCTCTTGTGTGGTTCCATAGAAGATACTCTAACTTTAGCATTTGCTTGTAGTATAATATATTTCATGTTTACTTGTTTCTGGTTTTTGCCTCACTGCCACCACCAGGGACCAGACTTAGGACCTTGCCCTTTTGAGGCAGGTGTGGTGCCACCCAGCTAAATCCCCAGCCTTGTTTACCTGCTTTATTACCTGTCTTCTAGCATTTAGATATAAACTTTTTGAGGGCAGAAACCATCATGTGTTTATCACTCTAACCCTCCCACCCTTCCTGGTACATAGTAAACATTTAAGATATATTTACTGAGGGCCAGGGATATAGCTCAGGGGTGCTATGTCTGTGTACAAGGTCATGAGTTTGACCCTTGGCACCAAAAAACAAAAAGATATATTTATTGAACCAATGAATAAATGAAAGTTTGTCTCCCATGCTAGTCTGTGAGTTCACTAAAGCCAGAATTCCTCGTTTACACTCCATTCCAGGTACACAGGTAAGTGGCCAGTACAGAGGAGCAGCTTTAAAAAACTGTTTTGTTGGATTGAACTGGCTTAAAAAGCACTTTGTAGGGGAACTTACCAAAGGGGTTCTCAGAATTGCTTCTTCATGTCTGTGTACAAAGCCAGACTGCAAATTAAAAAGTGAGACTGCCTCCCACAGAAAAAGAAGCAAGTCTTCTCCCGTTAGGATCAAGGACAAAAGATCCCCAAGTCTCAACACCCCAAATTGCCAATTATGCTTCTCAGCCTTCACAATTCTATTTATGCACGTAAATCCTCACCTTATCTCAAGGAAACATACTGCAATGTCAACTCGATTTTAAAAGACCTTTATAGTCGCCACAACTTTGATATATACATTTTATTGTGGCACCATTTGCACTGCTGAAGTTGAGGTTGAGTCAGCACTTCCAGTGAGAAATCCATGTTGTGGGGATTTATAACTCAGCCGTAAACACTTAGCTATGGCTCTGGTGATAAAGAAATGAGATCGACCCTGATGGCAAGGATATATGCAGGACCCCTCTAGAGCTGTCACCCCAGGGGCTCAAGGAGACACTAGTCTCTCTGCCTTTTATAATGCTAATTATAAATTAGTATCAGACAGCAAGAAATCATTAATAGGAATATAACCTTCCCTCATCTCTGAAGAAACAATGTCTAGCTCCTATGTCTGACTTTATGGACTCTCCTTTGCACTCCACCTCCAGGTGGTCACCAAGACCCCACAGAATCTCCCTGAGCCCTTTCTGAGTCTCAGCACCCCGACCTCACCTGTGGGCTTTGAAGACAAAGATACAGGAAGTGTCAGGCAAAGAGTAAGAGTTTACATTGTGTTTTGGTGGTGGTGCTGGGGATCAAATCTAGGGCCTTGTGCATGCTAGGCAAGTGCTCAGCCACTGAGCTGAACCCTAGACAATGAGTCTGCATTTTGAACAGGCTTCTGGGTAGCACTGAGGCACAGAGCTTGAGACCACTCCTTGAAAAGGAAAGTGTTCAAAATCCCACAAACACTAGATACGTCATTTCCCCTGCGCAGCCTTCCTCTCCAGTGCAGACCCTCTACACCTCACTCCCACCTCATGTGCTTTCCTGAAAACCACCTGCCTGCACCCTAGCCTCCACTCTGCTGCCAAAGAAGCTTCCGGAAAAATTCCAGCTGCATCACTCCTATCTTAGAACATCCTGATAAGCCCCACACTGTCTGTGCTACACAATTAGACCAGAGCCCTCTGGCCATTCTCCAATATGCCACCTATCTCCTCACAGTAGGGTGACTTGTTCGCCTCTCCATCCTGCACCTTTATACTCTGCCATTAAATTTGTCAGTTCTCTAATTATTGGCTCATATCTCTGTCAAACTCAACTGACTGTGAGACCTTAAAAATAGGAAGCATATTTTACCCAGCCCAGGGTCTGCTGCTCAACAGGAGTTTGATAAATATTTGATGACAGGAGGAATTCATATATTAGGGGATTTGTAATCAGAGCAAACATTTATTGAGTACTGACTCTAACAGGTACTGTACAAAATGCTTTACATTCATTAACTCATTAATGCTTAGAAAAGCTCTGAGAAGTAAAAATGATGAGCTTCACTTTCTATATGAGGTGCAGAAAAGATACATAACTGTACCAAAGATGCACTGTTGATGAAGTAGCAAATCTAATCAGAAGTGAATTTTATTAAAATTTCAAAATTCTTTCTCTTAATTACCAAGCTGTACTGAAAGATAAACTGAAAAAAGGGATGAATGATGAATGAATGGATGATGAATGAACGAACGACCTCTACTGCCCTTGAGGACCTGTGAACCTGAGCAACCTGTTCTCAGAAGTCAATGAAAATACTCCATTCAGATGACCAAGTGCTAATATATAAAAACAGAAGGGATGATTTATGCTTCTGGTTTATGGCTCTGACCTCTGGCAACTCAAAATAAGATTTGACTTTAAAAAAGCAAATGCTTCCTCTTGCTATTTCAGCTCCTTGACATGGAGATGAAGGACATGAAGATGCTTGACCAGCATGCTGGACTCAAAGAAGTTGAAGAGCTGCAAATATTTTCTATAATAGATAGCACTGCAGCATGAGAGGCCAAAATGCCAAACATCATTTAGCCATCCACCCATCCATTCACTCGCTCATCTATCCATTCATTCCCTCATATTTTATTTATTGGTTCATTCCCATGTTCTTTCATTTGCCAAATATTTATTAAGCCTTAGTAAATTTTAGGAGTTATTTGATTGCTAGAACTGTGGCAAGTTTAAAAGAGAGTGGGAAAAGGAACCTTCCTAAAGATAAGAGTTTATCTCTGAATGGTTATTTGTAAGATATATAAAAAATCATTCCAGCAAAAATGTGTATGGATCAGTATATATACTGCATAGTGGCTGTGGGCAGCGCTTATGGAGGAAATGCTTGGTGTATGTAAACACCATATGCACAAGGTGAGCATGTGAGAGAGTCTGGCATGCTTGAAGGACGTTCACAACAGCTGAACAGAAATTACAGAACAGAGAACCAGGTATAAGGGCAAAAAAGGAACCAAAGATGCTGAAAAGTACTAATCTTCCCTAATAATTAAGAGATTGATGGTCATGAGGCTCTTCAAGGGGTACCCTGAGAAAAATACACAATATTGAGGTAACTTCATATAGCCATATCTGCATTTATATCCATATCTAACAGGTAACAGTGCAATGATGAGTTAAAGCAATTAAACACAGGGAACACTTTCTCTTCTCTCTCCTCTCTCCTTCTCCCCCCCCCACACATTTATCTCTAAAGCACCATCAGTTCTGACTCCAAGGGTTATAGGCAGGGGATAGCGTAGGAGTGAGAAGTTCCTAGTTCTTTGTGAGGTTCAGTGGCACAGTGTTGTGAGTTTCCAAGTAAGATATAATTGACTACAGTAACCTATGTAGTCAGAGTGGCTATTCTAGCCTTTCCCAGATGCCTCAAAAGTGCCACACCATTTCTACAATTCTTTTTAAAGGGATATTGAGAGAAGACTAGACTTGATTTCCTTGGAACCACCACACTGACACTTCCTTGAGGTGTAACATCTCCCACGCGTGTGTGAGGAGGTGTATTCGGGTTATCTTCTGTACCCAGAGATGGCTCCTCAGTGCTCTTCCTGGATGGGTTGAAGAGGCATATCTCTCTTAGCTGTGTGGTAGAGGCTTCACTTTCTCCCCGTAATGCTATTTGTTATGTGACATCCCTCCTCTTCAAGAAAGGAATAAAGAGGACTTCAGTTTTTAAACACAAAAAGCTGGAGAAAACCACAAGAAGACACATCAGTTTGCTTCCTTTCCAGTGGCAATGAGTAGGGAGCTAGCTCCTTGGCTGCAGTAGCAGCACAAGAGGTGAAGAAAGAGAAAAAGGCAAGGGAAAACACTGCACCATAATCATATTACTAAAATGTGGTATGGAAAAGGACATGGAGATGCAGTGAAAGGCAAAGTAGATGGGGGACACAACCATGAAAAGATGAAGCAATGTCAAAAGACTTTGACTTTCTAAACTTCCTTTATTCCTTATACTCTAAACTCATGGATTTTTTTGTTTTGTTTTGGTATTTTCAAAACTCTAAGGAAGGCCCTGTGTGGCAAAACATCTTTTTAGGTAATATATAATGAAAAAAGAAAGGAGACAGAGATCAAGAAAAGGGAAGCAAGGGTGAAGAATGTGGGAGTAGGGTCAAAGGGGAGAGGGTTCTGAACCAGCTTCTCAATAGAAGGACAAGGAATGGGAGAGGAAAGAAATGAGTGTTTTAAGAATGGCTGGTGAATATTTTCCTTACTCCCTGGAAATGGACAAGGGGCACTGTACTGCCAGGAGATAAGCTTCTGCAGATGCTAAGAGGCGCCCTGGGACATTTTCATATGGCCCAGGGACCCCACGGAGCCAGAGCTACTAAGTAGAGGTCCTGAGGCAGAAAATGACAAGTGAACACCAAGCCAGGTGTAAATTTTGTCCAAGGAATTTTTACATTGTAAAGGAAAAATGTAAAAGACACCTTAGTTACTTATGAACAGTCAATAAGAGACAGCTCTAAGAGAGTTGGCTCGGTTTCAAGAACATAGAATATATACACCAAGTGGAGACAATTCAACCCATGCAGCTTAAAAATGTAAAATAAAACTCAAGAAAAAGGATAAAAAGTTAGGTCAAAATGGGCAGACTTCTCAGGGAGAATATGCTGTTCATTGACACCTCCTTCCTCCCTCTGGCTGTACCTGGAAGAACTTAAAAATGTAGAGGAATCTGTTTCCTTTGAATATGTTTTCCGTTGAATTCTGCCAACCAAGTTATTTTCTTTAGACGGTAAACTCACAAAACCCGCTATTAAAAACAAATTCCCTCTCTCTGCCTGTCTATATAAGACCAAAATGGACAAAGCACCTCTGAACACTCCAACCTTCAGAGTTCCTCCCACACATACACTGATCAGTGTGTACCAAGAGGTAATTTTCTTTTTCTTCTTCCAATATATATTCTACTAACTTCCCCCTTGGGTCTGTGACTTCATTTTTTTATTTCATGAGACTGAGCTTGGATTTATACAAAATTAACTCCTTCAATATGAGACCTATAAAAAAGGAGGAAACTGCTACTTAAGGAGAGGTCAAGGCCTATGAGTTCAGAGAAGCCAGAGTCCTCTCCTAATCCCACACTGGCACATACTCAGTCAGCCCTTTCACTTCAAGGAGGCACCAAAAGGGCCTCATGTGCTGACTTCTCAGAGTAACAGATATGATTTCAAGAACAGTGTGTCGCTGCAGCCTATCAAGCAGGTATACTCAAGCAACAAAGGACATGGGATCCAGAACTTCATAGGGTCATGTTATATTATAGGCTTCTCTCAATATCCCTGGCAACTGGCTCCAGGATCCCCCAAGGACACCAAGATCTGCCAATCTGCAATTCCCTTATGTGAAATGGCATAGTGTTTTCCTAGTCTTTCCCCCAAAAGAAGACTAGTCAGAAAATAATCAGTCTTGAGATTAGAGATCAAGAACATCAGCTCAAATCAGCCCATCCTTGGCTTATCTGTCTTCACTATTCTCTTGCTTGGTGGCTACTGTGTAAAGCACACAAGCCAACAATAAGTTGATTGAGGCTGGCATTTTTGATTTCTAGTTTTCAAGGCTGATTATTTTTTAGCTAGGTCTTGTTTTCTGAGAAACATAGTATTACCAATACACATCTTCCCACATACTTTAGATTATCTTTAGATAATTTATGATATTTAATGAATGTCCATGCTATGTAAATAGTTCTTATACTCTATTGATTAGGAAATAATAAGAAAAATTCCTGTACATGTTTAATACAAATGTTAATTTTATTCTTTTCAGTCTTTGAATTGGTGCACAGGGAATTTACATATATGGGGGCCCCACTTAGCACCTTGCTAAATCTATCATTCCTTGGATAAGAAGAAAGCAAAGCTATCCACAGCCTATGGTGTGGAATTACATCAGCACAGAGGCCCAACACACCTGGCTCCTAAAATCTGAAAACAGTTTAATTGTCTCTCATTAATGCCCCTGGAAGGCTCAAGAATGCAAATTTTCACGCATTAAGTCAAAGAATGCAGCAAAATAAAATATACAGAACAAAATACTAAACACAGGCTCGTTCTTTACCCAAATATAAATGCTAATAAAGTTGCTAACTAAAATTGGCATATAATTAATTTCTGGAAATTCTCCTCCTGGCCCGTTGTTTATTCATTTATTCATTCATCCCACTTTGGTCAATGACAAGAAGCATACAACAGCGAACAAGGACATAAGCACCAGAGCTGGACAAGCATGACGTTTAAATAAATACAAATAGCTGTTCTTGATATTAAAAGTAAAAATAATGATAATAAATATAATATGTTCAAAGCCTTGTGTGAATAAGAAGATCATAAAGTTAAAGATCCCATCCATACATTAAAATTGCTCAAAATCCAGGAAAAGATGGAAACTCATAAAGAAACTTTCTGAGCCAGAGGTGATGGTGCCTGCCCGTGAGCCCTGCACTCAGAGACATAGAGGAAAGAGGATGGCAAGTTCAAAGCTAGAATGAGCAATTTGGCAATTTAATGAGACCCCATCTCAAAATAAAAAATTAAAGAAGGGGCTGGGAATGGAGCTCAGTGCAAAGGTTCTGTGTTCAGTCTGCAGTATCAGAAAGAAAAGTGCTGTTAAAAATGTTTTGTTTTGTTTTGTTGCAAATCCTGCCTTTATTTGGGGACTGGATTTTTCAGCTTCATCCATCTCACAGCTAGATTTTTAGTTCTGCTTTGAGTAGGAAGAGCACTGGATAGGGTCACATGCCTGGACCTCGTTACAACATTTTGGGCCATTTACTTTCTTTTTTAAAAAATTTTGAATCTTGGGCCGGAGGGTTAGCTCAGTGGTTCTGGTGCCTGCCTCGCAAGCGCAAGGTCCTGAGTTCGATCCCCGGCAACCACATAGAATGCTGGGCATGGAGACACGCCCACCAGCAATCAACACCGCATACCACAATGCCGGACATGGTGGCTCACGCCTGTAATCCCAGCACTCGGGAGGCAGAGACAGGAGGATTTCTGAGTTTGTGGCGGCTTGCCTGGGCACCATAGTGAGCTCAGGGCCAGCCTGAACTACAAAGTGAGACCCTGTCTGAAAAAGCAAAAAAAAAAAAAAAAAAAAAAAAAAAAAAAA
>PVIC010015074.1:0-11363 GCA_004025085.1 Thryonomys swinderianus
CCAGCATTGTGTGTGGTACTGATTACTGGTGGGTTTTGTTGTATGTGGTTACCAGATATTGAACCAGGGACCTTGTGCTTGCCAGGCAGGTGCTAGAACCACTGAGCTAAATCTCTGGCCGTCTGCAATCTTGAGCATTATAGATGTAGATTTATTTAGATCATGGCCATTTGGAGTCCTATATGCATCACTTATCTGTATGTCAGATTCTTTTCCTTTTCCTGTGAAGTTTTCTACCATTACAATTGTGCAGTTTTTAAAATATCTTTTGCACTATCTCCTGCTTCCTCACTGACTCCAATCAATCTTTTTTTTTTTCTTTTGAGACAGGGTCTCGCTTTGTAGTTCAGGCTGGCCCTGAGCTCACTATGGTGCCCAGGCAAGCCGCCGCGAACTCAGCAATCCTCCTGTCTCTGCCTCCCGCGTGCTGGGATTACAGGCATGAGCCACCACGTCTGGCATTGTGGTATGCGGTGTTGATTGTTGGTGGGCGTGTCTCCACGCCCAGCATTATATGTGGTTACCGGGGATCGAACTCAGGACCTTGCGCTTGTGAGGCAGGCGCCGGAACCACTGAGCTAACCCTCTGGCCCTGCAATCCTATCTTTTATGCCTGCTACTCTTTGGTCTTCACATTCATTCATCCTATTTGGCGAACTCTCATTGTATTATTAATAATATCTTTCATCATGAATGGTATCTGTTTTTATCTGAGAAATTATTTCTAATTTCCATTTTTCTAGATATTCTTTTGTTACTGGCTCAGAAAGTCCCAGTGACTGAGCTTCATTTTACTCTATTTCCCTTTTGTCTGGATTCCCTTGTGGTGATGATTTTTGTATCTGGATTTTTGAGCTTTTTTCTCATTTCTATTTTTTTGTTCTTAGTGAGATTTTTGGTTTAATTCTTGGCCTACTGTCTGGGCAATGTTTACTGCAAAGTCTCTTTCTTTATAATATTTGGAACCCTAAGGAGAGAGCTATTTCCTAGGTTGTCCTCCTTGGGTCTGTTACGGCACTTAAGTGATCTCAGTTCTGTCACACCATGAAAGGTACTTAAACAGAACAATCTGATCAACCTCAATTGAAATAACACAATCAGTATCATCAACAGTATCAAACACAGCACAGGAAATGACAAACTATAGCAATCATTATTCTGATACCTTTAACCTCATGAGTTAGATCTGTGACCATATGCTAAAGGATAGAACTAACCTCAAATATGTTTATACCATAATGACCCTTCAATATAGCAGCATCACCCTTTCAGAATCAAAGGTCACCAGGGAGTTGAGGGGGTAGAGAGATAGGAGAGGGAGAGATGAGAAATATGGTTGGAGAGCATATAAAGATCACAGAGACCCTGGGAGGCTGATAGAAGATAGAAGACAAAAAAGAGAAGGGACAAATTCAAAATAGAATAGACTGACAGCAGCAGGACAACTAGAAATTGTATTCATTTTCCTATAATAGTGCAGAAGAAAAGGAAAGTACAGAGGACCAAAACACACAGATTTCAGACAACTGATACTGACTGGAGGGAAAGAGAGGATGAAGAAACAAAAGAATAGGGGTACCCAAAAGCAACGAACCATCAGGAGACTATTTTCCCTTTCATGTAAAAATAAGAGCAGTTGAGAGAAGAAAAAAACAGAAAACTGGACAGACTTAGCTACAAGAAAATAGAGAAATGAATAAAAGAGGGCAAAATATACAGAAAGAAAAATTTAAAAAGAGAAAAGAGGAAAAAAAAAGAAACAATAACAACAGCAGCACAAAGGAAAAAAATAATGCCAAAAGGCCCTTCAATGTGTGGATCTGCTGTTTCCCATCAACAATATGGGCAGTTGCATGCAGATCAGAGTTAACTAGTCACAGAGAAAATAGCCATAGTCCAGTGGGATCAGTCTGGCTTCTGGTTACAACTCCTGAGTTCAGTTCAAGGAACTCCTGCAGGGCTGAAAGTACCGCTGCCCTTCCTCAAAGTGAGTCCATGGTCCTGTAGGTGGTGCTGGCCCTAGAGACTCACTAATGGTTGTAGTTCACAGGTTTTCTTCACTCTCCCATGGGTGTTTCTTCATTATGGTGGACAGGGAGCTGGATCGTGGGGACATGACGTGGCTCCAGAGGACAGGAAGCTGGAACTGTGGGGGATGCTATGTGGTGATCCTTCAGCTAGTGTGCTTGTTAGGGAAGACTCAGAACTTAATCCCTTTGCAATGTAGCCACTGGTGTGCATATCCTCCATCCCTTAGGGCAGTGGGCGGAGCTTCCTTACTTGACTGGTGCTGATCCTCTGTTTTCCATCCAGAACCAATTTATATATGTCGAAGACAGCAGCTGTTGCCATCCAGTGTGATTACTGCTCCACTGCATTTGCCCTTCTCCGTGAGGGCCTGAGGGACCATAAGTCAGCAACTGTCTGTAGTTCAGCAGACCCTCCCCTGCTGAGAGTCCAGGTTCAGGTAGAGAGTCTCTATCCTTTACATTAAAGCTTTTCTTTTTCTTTCCCAGTAGACTTCTCTTTTCATCTCAATTCCTTTCTCAATCTTGGGGAACCACTTTCCTTCTTTGCTTCCAGCTGCTATATTCCACTATGAGAATGGTAAATTGTACAGAGACTTGTAATTTGCTGCTCACTACTCTGCCAGCTTCCTGGAAGTCCTTCCCAAGTTATTTTAAAGCAAATTTGAAGCTAGAGACAATAGGAGAGACATGGATGGAAAAGAACTGTCAAGATGACTTCAAGGCTTTTGCATCAAACATCTCAAAAGGTTTTGGTGCCAGTAATCAAAGTAGAGACATTCATAAGAGCTGCTGAGCTGAGGAAGTTTGGAAGAAGTAAATTTGGAATGAAGGGGGAAGGAGGTGTAAGATGTTGAAATGTGAGATGCTTATTAGATATACAAGTGTAACTGTCAAGTAGGCTGTTGGTTACATGAATCTGGAGTTGAGGTAATAAGCCTGAGTGGAAGATGTGCCTTTTGAAGCTGTCAACAGATATAATATTTAAAATTAGGAAGTTTGATGATTTTGCTAAATGGAGATGAATGTCTAGCCCTGTCAACAGGGTGTTGGGGCAGGGAGCAAGAAAATGATAATGACTTTAAGAAGAATGGAGTGACTGGATTATAGCAAGTATAAACAACTTTTTTGAGGAATTTACCTATAAAATGAAGAGATATACAGCTATAGCTGGATGAGCCAGAGAGGGAGAAACAGCATGATTGGAAACTAATGAGAAAAATTCAGTAAGAAACAAAATTTGATTGAGGAGAAGTGCTAGAGCAGAGTCCTAGAGCATAGGGATCTGGGAATAGACTTCACTGAGATCATAAAGAATTTACCTATAGTAACAAGTAGGAAAGTAGAGCAAATATTTGGTCACAGATGTAACTTGGTAGCTGATGCAATGGTAGGCACTAAGGGGATTCTCTTCTTTTGATTTTTTTTTTTTTTTAGTAGAAATGGGGATTGAACTGAGGACCTTGCACTTGCTAGCAAGGCAGCAGCACCACTGAGCTACATCCCTGGCCCCTTGGGAATTCTCTTCTGATGGAAACAGAAAACAAAGTCATGGTTGAGACAATGAGGGAGAATAAGAAGTGAGGATATATGAATTAACAGTCCAAGAGGACAGCAGTGAATGAAAAGGGAAACAGAATCACTGCTGGGCACCAATTAAGCTCCTTCTAAGGCAAATGCTAGAGCTTTGTTATTTATATTTATAATTGATTTATTATTTAACCAGACTTGATATATGGGTCTCTTTTTTGCTTACAGTTAAGTGTATGCTACCTGTAGAACTTTATACTGTAAAATTTATACTATATACTTTATAAATATATATTTTACCTCAAGGAAGTCTTCTATCATAACTGACTTTTCCTTCTGCTTCAGTTATTCTTTTCCCTACGGATTTCTCTCATTAAATTATTTGTGGAATAATATATGTAGATTTCATCCAAATAAATTGCTTTCCTATCTAGCTTCACTTCTTTGTGTGTTAAGAAAGGGAAATTTATCTTTTACACCTCATTATAAATGATAGGTTAAAGTTGCCAAGATATGTTTATAGAACATTTTTAATCAAACTACTTATATATATTTGTATTTCTTCTTGCATGTTTTTCATTGTGATAAGAAAAAAATTAAAACAAGAGAAAATCAATTTTGGTAATATTTTAGAAACTATAAAATTTTATGAGGGTCATGATAGGAATAAGAATTCATTTCTAATAGCCTTTTCACAAATTATGCATATTTTCAATGGAAATCACTTAAGGTCAAGTATATTTTTCATGCTAATTTGACAAAAGTAATCAAGAGAATAGGAAATAACATTTGAATAGCATTTATGGAAATTTAGACTATATGATCCCAAATTCAGTATCTTTGCTGTTTTTTTTTTTTTGAGACAGGGTCTCACTTTGTAGTTCAGGCTGGTTCTGAGTTCACTATGGAGCCCAGGCAAGCCTCAAACTCAGCAATCCTCCTGCCTCTGCCTCCCAAGTGCTGGGATTACAGGCATGAGCCACCACGCCCGGCTCTTTGCTGTTATTTTTGTTGTTTGTTTCTTTGAGATAGAATTCTTCTTCTTGTGGTACTGGGGATGAACCCATGGCCTCACTCATGCTAAGGAAGTACTCTTATCACTGAGAATTCTTACAAGGTGTCTCATGGACAATGTCAATATATGAAGAGGTGAGTGTAGAGTTCCTCTCATGGGAGTGGGGATCAGGGCTCTGGACCAAGATCAGAAAGCTCATCTCTCTCGTTAATCTCTGACAGTCTTGATTTTGCAGTCCAGAATACCAACACACATTGCTAATTAGTAGCAATGAGCTGGGCCAGAGTGCAGGTCTTTTGAGTCCTCCAGTAAGGTCTCCTATACCAGACTGCCTGCATTTAGTTCCTGAAATTAGTTCTACATATTATAAAACCTTCCTTTTAACTAAAGAAAGAACATTTTTTTGATCACTGTATCAATAGAGACCACAAAATTCACTGTATAAAACTTACATATGGCCCATAGCCTTTTTGGAAGTAAATTGTGGTTGTCCTATCATCTCTAATAATGAAGTTAAAGATACATGCTTCTGAAAAATTCCTTTACTAGACAAACCTGAAAAATTTAGTCATTGCTAGTGTAGTGGCATACACCTGTCATCTCAGTTACTCAGGAGGTTGTGGCAAAACGATCACTTGTGTCCAGGAGTTTGAGACCATTATGGGAAACATAGTGAGACTGTTAAAAAAAAAAAAAGGCATAAAAATGGTAACCCATATCCAGCGAAGTCAAGTTAATGGGTAATACTGCTCAATTTCACTCACCATCTGCTAGTTACTTTCTTTAATGCTCATCTGCCCTTTGGTAACATAAAATAGCGAGAAAGGTGCAGGTCTCCATGTCTTTCTACTTCCCAAGAGGGGAGCTGATAGAAATCTTGCCGCTTGCTATCCTGAAGTTATGAGCTCTTACAGATGCCATCGCCAAGCTGACCATGCAATATGCAGAACAATACATTTCAAAGGAGATGTTAAATGACATCAATTTAAGAGCTGAATCATGGTTATATTTAAACAGAATTTTTAAATTAACTCTTTATTGATATTATTTTATGATTATATTGATCACACACATTTATTTTAACCAATGGTTCTTTTAAAGGCCTCGATCATAAAATTACTCGATTTTAATAACAAGTTATTATTTAGACAGCATTAGAATTCATTCTAGATAACAGTACTTAAAAATAAGTTGGACGGTTCACTTTATTTTTTATGTCTAACCAAATAACATGTATGCTATATAATGTTCATTGAAATGAAAGATTCCACGAGGCAAGCTTAAATTGAATGTTCATATTACACATTTGTGATGATATCTTTAATCTTAGAATATGTTTTTGGTTATCAATAGAGATTTAGTAAAATTATTTCAGTGACAAACATTTCAAGTAGCATAATTCTGTAGCTTCAGAACAGAAAGTTCCTTTTTAAAAAATCCTATTCTGGTAATACTATTCTAGAAATAGACTTCAGGATATATGGTGTCTATTGTGCATTAGAAGCATTAGAATTTTAATTTCTTTTCTGCTAGTATCGAATACTGAAATTAGAGTATTCAAGTTTAGAGATGGTTTTTTCATTAGAAAAGTTTGTGCGGTCAATGCGGGAACTAGGACTTCCAACCTTGCTCAGCCAGGACTTCCTGCAAAACAAACAAACAAACAAACAAATAGAAATCAGTAAACAGAGTATATGTGGATCATCTAAAAGTATCCCATAGTAGGTATTAGTTGGAATTCACATTTAATAAGTAACTTTTGCATAATGTGATTTATAAAATTTTTACATATGTATCATCCTAAAACTATCACAAAGTATAATATCTGATCAAATATGGGCAAAGAAAGGATAGTAACAAATTAAACAGTCATTTCCTGATGATTTCATATAAGTTATTTCCCTTCACTTAAAATACTCCAAGTCCATGATTACCTAGATCTTTTTCTTTTCTTTTCTTTTTTTCTTTAATTGCATTCTTTATTGGTACAATTTGCATACATCTCACAATCACACATAACATTGGGGAATTTGTATCAATATATGACACAGTCAATTCTCATTTTTACCCATATCCCCACCCACACCTCCCCACCCCCTATATACATGTTCTTTTATTTTCTTTCAGAGTCATATTTATTCCTTCCCCTCATTATATCCCCACACCAAATTTCCTTTGGAAATTTCCCATTCTAAAAAGATTGTCATACTACTAGAGCTCATTTGCTCACATCAACAAGAAGATCTGATATTTGCCTATCTGTGCTCTATTGATTTCACTCCTTAGCGTGTCCTCCAGGTGCATCCAGTTGCACACAAATGAATCAATATTGTCATTCATTATGGCAGAATAGTACTCCATTTTATAAAAAAAAAAACCCACATCTTCTTTATCCAGTCTCCAGTTGATGGGCATTTGGGTTGTTTCCAAGATTGAGCTATCACAAACTGAGCTGCTATGAACAAGGGTGTACATCTGTCATTCCACTGTGATTTTCTAAGTTCTTTTGGGTATATTCCTAGCAGGGGGATGGCAGGGTCAAATGGGACCTCTAGTCCTAGTTTTCTGAGAAATCTCATATATCTCCACAATGGTTGCACAAGTCTGCAATCCCACCAACAGTGGAGAAGGGTTCCTTTCCCACAGCCTTGCCAGCATTTATTGTTGGTTGATTTTGTAATAGTGGCCATTCTTTGTGGAGTGAGATGAAATCTCAGTGTTGTTTTCATTTGCATCTCTCGAATGACCAGTGATGTTGAACATTTCTTCATATGTTTCTTAGCTGCTTTAACTTCTGCCTCTGAGAAGTGTCTGTTCATTTCAGATGCCCATTTTTGAATTGGATCTTTAAACTTGGGGAGGCTGATCTGTTTAAGTTCTTTATATATTGTAGATAATAGCCCTTTGTCTGATAAACAACTAGTAAATATTTTTTCCCATGTTGTTGGTGGTCTTTTGGCAGTGTCAGTGACTTCTTCTGCTGTGCAAAAACTTTTCAGTAGGATGAGATCCCATTTGTTGATTCTTTCTGCTAGTTCTTGTGCTATAGCAGTTTTATTCATAAAGTCTCTGCCTAAGCCAGTATCTCCAAGAGTTTTACCTAATCTGTTTTCTAGCAGGCTTATTGTTTCTATTTTAATGTTTAAGTCTCGTATCCACTGTGAGTTTAGTTTTGTGCATGGGGAAAGAGACAGGTCTAGCTTTAGCTTTTGGCAAGTTGAAGCCCATTTTTTTTTTTTTTTTTTGAGACAGGGTCTCACTTTGTAGTTCAGGCTGGCACTGAGCTCACTATGTAGCCCAGGCAAGCTTCGAACTCAGCAATCCTCCTGTCTCTGCCTCCCGAGTGCTGGGATTACAGGCATGAGCCACCACGCCCGGCTGAAACCCAATTTTTCCAGCACCATTTGTTAAAGAGGCTGTCTTTCCTCCATTGAGGATGTTTGGCTCCTTTGTCAAAGATAAGGTGGCTTAGAGTATCCAGGGTTGTTTCTGCAATGATTATCTAGATCTTATACTCAAAAGAATCAAAATATTTTTACAAGGAAGTAATAAAACAATTCACCATTGTTTTCTTACTATCTAGCACATGATAGATATTTTATGTATGTATATATGTGAATGTATTTATATGTGTACATATATAAATATGTGTGTAGAAAGAGAAAAACACTACAAGAACAAATATAAATTTCCAAAAATATTAAAATAACATTATATGTACATTTTCCTTTTCTATTTAAATACTATTCTCACCAAATATGATAACAAAATGATTTCATTAAGGAACAAGTTAAATATCCTGAAAATATTTTTCTTCATAGGGGAATGGTTTATTAAAATATATCAGCAGTATCCATGTTTAATTTATGGGTGTGATGCTTCCTATATAATTCAGATCTATTAGATGATCTGTTATATATTTCTGACATCTCAGATTATGCTGTTAAGAACTTTCTAGAATATTTGTACCTATTAATAATTAGTTGGGATGATAGGCTTTAGTGGTACTAAAGGTCAGTAATATGAGGCTGCTTCATATAACTAATGGATATTAACCTAGTTGCTGAGGTAGAAATAGCCAATAAGTTTCCTCATATCTTCTCCAAAGTTATTCAGATTGGGAAGCTGATCCTATATCCAGTGTGCAACACAATCTCATATAACACTGGGTTAAAAGTATTTTCTGGGTCAAAGTTTTCTGATTAGCTGAAAATCACTTATAAGTGGACTAGAGAATTCTAATGATTCAAACTGCCATTGTGCTTTTTAATTCCTTTTTTTCAGTTATTTGTGACTCTTTAACTGGGTTCAGTTTATTTAGACTTTTTTTCAGAAACTATAATATCAACACACAATTTTTTTTTTTGATACAGGGTCTTGCTTTGTAGTTCAGGCTGGCCCTGAGCTCACAATGTAGCCCAGGCAAGACTCAGACTCAGCAATCCTCCTGCCTCTGCCTCCCAAATGCTGGGATTACAGGCATAAGCCACCATGCCTGGTACTGTAGTATGTGGTACTGACTGCTGGTGGGTGTGAATCACCATGCCCAGTACTATTGTATGTAGTTACCAGGGATTGAATCAGGGACCTTGTGCTTGGGAGGCAGGTGCCAGAACCACTGAGCTAAATCTCTGGCCCACAATTTCATATTTTAGAAACATTTAGGTGAAACCTTATGAAATTTGATGTGTTGAAGAATATAAGTCAGTTTTGTGACAAAGACCTGCCTGCTTCAATTTTACTAGTCAAATCTTGAATACTTCTAGAAAAAAAAGGGCAGAAATGCTAGTGAAAGCTAATAGTGACTGACCACTCATGTTTTCTCAGCACTGTGCTAAGTTCGTTACATGAAAATGTTTTCTTTACTCTACTCATGAACCCTGTAAATCGGAGTCCATTATCATCCCCAGGTGATGATGAGGAAAAAGAATGTCAGAGGAAAGCAACTTGCTCAGGGAAGTTGCAGCGATCATAGTGGGAATGATCAGATTCAGAAGAGGATATTTCAAAAGTATAGTAGGTAGATTTGCTGACAGATGGGATGCGGGTATAAGAAAGGGAGAGGTGTGAAGGACGACGATGGACTTTTGGGTTCTGAGTAACTAGCTAGATGGAGCTGAGATTTTAAGAAATGAAGAGACTGTAAGAGGAGCAGATCCTAAGGGAAGATCAGGAATGTTAGGTTTGAGGCATCCATTGGACATCCAAGTGAAGTGTAGACTGCATGGCTGGATGAAGTCTGGCTGGAGGAAATAAATTTGGAATTTGTCAGCACACAGAGTAGTACTGCACTGTAAGACTGACTGGAGTCATCGAGAAATGAATATAGGTAGAAAAGAGAGGCGGTCCAGTGACTTCAGTTTGGGGTGTGCGACTGTGAAGAGTTCAGGAGGCCAAGGAAGAGCCAGTACAAGGGAGGAGAAGCATCCACTAAGGTCTGAGAAAAACTTGGAGAGTGTAGTATCCTGGGAGCTAAGAGAAGCCTTCAGGGAGCAAAGACGAGTCACTAAGGCAGCAAGAGCATCTTGAGCTAAGTTCTAAAGAAAATAACGAAGTCTGCAAATGTAAGCACAGGGAAAAAGCCAATCCAAGCTTGATGGGAACAAGATGCATATGATGATATTGAGAATGTTAACTAATTTTAAAATGTAGAGCTTTTGAATAACCAAAATAAAATCTTAAAGCCCAAACAACCAGCAACCTGGAAAACTTATTTGTAATGTTTTTAGTACATAAATATTCAAAAAGCAATATATATGAAATTCCTACAATAAAAGAATAGACAAAGAACATAAGCAGATATAAAGGAATGAAGGAACGGTGTCAAGAAAAGGGTGTGACCTTCAGTAAGGAGCTTTCTTCTTTTTTTTTTTTTTTTTGCTTTTTGAGACAGGGTCTCGCTTTGTAGTTCAGGCTGGCCCTGAGCTCACTATGGTGCCCAGGCAAGCCTCCAACTCAGCAATCCTCCTGTCTCTGCCTCCCGAGTGCTGGGATCACAGGCGTGAGCCACCACGTCCAGCATTGTGGTATGCGGTGTTGATTGTTGGTGGGTGTGTCTCCATGCCCAGCATTATATGTGGTTACCGGGGATCGAACTCAGGACCTTGCGCTTGCGAGGCAGGCGCCGGAACCACTGAGCTAACCCTCCGGCCCGGGAGCTTTCTTCTTTTAAGGCAATTCCTAAGAATTCTTTTGCTGAGAGCCACCTTCCAGTAGCATTTCTGACATGTGGGCAAATTATTCCTTTGGTGCTGAAGGGGAACCTGACAGGCACATCACAGTGTCCATAAGTGGGCAGAGGGAATGATTGAAGATGCAAAACAAATCATCGGTAGGATGGTTCTCCAAGTTGAATGAAATAGGGTCAAAAGATGGGCACACTCATTAGGCTTTGACTATAAGGAGGACATATCTTCTTTATCCAGGAAAGAAGACAATGGGTTAAAAGTCAGAGTGACTTGAATATGAAGAGACATTCACATGAGATGGCCTCTAATTCCTCAGGCTGGAGGACGTAAGGTAATTTACTGAAAATAAGACAAATGGAAGTAGAGTTGGGAGGTTAAACAAGTGAAAAAGATGTCATAATTGTTGAAGATGTTAACAAATGTTTACTGAAATGGAAAAAAAAAGTTGCTATAGAATAATAAGAGCCTTGAGGTTAGACCTGTGTCCAATAGACACCTGTTCTGCAAAGCTGGTTAAACCAGCGGAGCTAGGGATCCATGACTAGGCCAGAGGTTTCTCAATAGGAAAAGTCCATCTGAGGGTAGAATTAATAATTCAGTTGC
>PVIC010015074.1:11463-35794 GCA_004025085.1 Thryonomys swinderianus
AAAAAAAAATTCAGTTGCTAGGTATGGTGGCATATGGCTGTAATCCCAGCACTTGCGAAGCAGAGGCAGAAGGATCTCTATGAGTTCAAGGCCACCCTGGGATATATAGTGACTTCAGGGCCAGTCTGACCTACAAAGTGAGACCCTGCCTCAAAAAACAAAAACAACAGACAAAAAACTCCAATTCAATTGGAGATTTCTTAGAGTGAGTGATGGAGTGGGACTTTCCAGCTGCCATCATGCAATAGTCTTCTCTCTTGTCTTATTCCTGGGCTGTAGCTCTAGAGTTACTAGGGTGAGCTAAATAACCTATTTCATGGGGAAGCCTTTACGTTGTTTTTTTTTTTTTTTTTTGAGACAGGGTCTTGCTTTGTAGTTCAGGCTGGCCCTGAGCTCACTATGTAGCCCTGGCAAGCCTTGAACTCAGCAATCCTCCTGTCTCTGCCTCCTGAATGCTGGGATGACAGGCGTGAGCCACCACGCCCGGCACTGTGGTATGTGGTATTGATTATTGGTAGGCATGAGTCACCACGCCCAGCATTGTATGTGATTACCGGGATCGAACTCAGGACCTTGCGCTTGTGAGGCAGGCACCGGAACCACTGAGCTAAATCTCCGCCCTACATTGGTATTTTTAAAACTTTTCCCTTAAATTGGTTTTCTTCTTCAGGGAGAACACGCCCAATTTCCTTCCTACAGGATATAAATCTGGCAAGGCATATTCTGGGAATATGGGAAGAGGTTAGGTCTGTGATAGTTTGCCTAGAGATACAGAGGTACATACTGTACATGAAAGGGTACTTCCACGGTAGGCCCAGCAACCTGGGAGATAGGGGAACCTCTAAGAGGCGAGGCCTCCCTGTAAGTCTTTAGGTCACTGGTCATGTGGCACTGAAGAGGCTGTGGAATTGCAGTCTCTTCCTCCCTCTCTTCTGGTTCCTCAAAATGAGGTGAGTGGTTTGCTTTGCCATATACTCCCACTGTGATCAGTTTCTGCCTTGCCACAGACCCAAAATACCGATTAGTCATGGACTCTCCAAACTTTCCAAAATAATCCTTTTCTCTCTATAATTTGATTATTTTGGAAACTTGAGTCTTTTTGAAGCAAATGGGTACAACTTGAGACCGTAATTTTGAGTGAAGCAAATCAGACACACAAGATTAATAATGCATTGTTTCTCTTGTGTATGAAACCCAAAGGGTAAAGAAGGAGCAAAATGGAAAATAGATATTAGGAAGTAGCTAAAGCATGTTCAAATAGGAAGAGCAACAAAGGAAGGGAAATAAAGGAAAAGGAATAATAAACAAGACAATGGAAGAAAAACATGAAAACAAAGCTTTTGTGAATGAGGAGAGGAATAAGGGTTGAAGGGAGAAGAGGGAAATGGGGAAAAAAGAATTAAGACATGTTATATACAGGTACAAATTCGCTATGACGAATGTGAACAGTACATATGGAAAATATGTACTAATACATTTTTTAAAATGTTTCAACTACAAAAAAATGGGCAATTAAGAAAAGCTTTTTAATTGTCTTGGGTGTTTTATTACAGTGGCAGAAAGCAGACTAACATAAAGCTAACATCAGTGATCCACTTTCATGAATCTGTATTTTCAGCACTGTATCTTTCTCAGCTGTTTCCCTCTCCAGAAAAAGAAACTCTGACTTTTAACTGGTTTCTCCATCTGCTGCCCAGGGTAGTACAGGAGACAACTGCTTAATAAATAGATCTAGAATCAGTCCTCCTATTTTTTTTTTTTTAAGCCCTGCATTCATGCCCATTTCCAGTGATCTAAGGATGGGAGATATCAAATGTGTTAATTGGGCTATTTCTCCACTTTCCTCAGGACAGACTTACAACTCAGGTCTGTACTACCACCATCTGCTCATTTGCCTTGTAGTTTGCAAAGTTTTGTTGCTAGGGTCTTTTCTCCCAATCTTTGTCCAAGTGAGCATTTAAATCTTTTTAAAAATCCTTTTTATTCATAAATGGAGTTTAGGAAGGAGCAGATGTAAATGGATATGTTCAAAATGTAATATGCCTTAAATCTATCTAGATACATAGTTGAGTTATATGAAAAGGATATCTCAATTCTTTTTTTTTTTTTTTTTTTTTGAGACAGGGTCTCGCTTTGTAGTTCAGGCTGGCCCTGAGCTCACTATGTAAACCCAGGTAAGCCTCGAACTCAGCAATCCTCCTGTCTCTGTCTCCCGAGTGCTGGGATTATAGGCTCCTGTCTCTGCCTCCCAAGTGCTGGGATTACAGGCGTGAGCCACCACACCCGGCACTGTGGCATGTGGCATTGATTGCTGGTGGGCATGAGTCGCCACGCCCAGCATTCTATGTGGTTACCGGGATCAAACTCAGGACCTTGCGCTTGCAAGGCAGGCGCCAGAACCACTGAGCTAAATCTCCGGCCCAATGATATCTTAATTCTGAATGGTTAGACATTTTCCTTAGCATCTTTTATTGAACAATTTATCTTCCTACAAATTTCAAAACCAACCTGGACTCTAAGCCTGTGTGAATTCTTGGAACTGTTTCTAGCCATTCTGTTTGACTTCACTGGTATCTTTGATCTCTACGCCAGTACCAAACTATTGATTTATTACAGCTTGAGAATACAGTCCTTTCACCCCCTCTCATTATTTTATTTAAATTGTCCTTACATGAGGCTGAAGCAAAGGGATTACAAGTTCAAGTCTCATCTTTGTAACTTAGTGAGACCTTGCCTCAGAAAGTGGGTAGGGTGGGGATGCAGGTTACACTGCTTTGGGTTTAACCTCTGGTACTAGAAAAATGGACAAAGTCCTTATCTGTTTCATATAGTCCACCGAATTTTTTTTTCTCGGTACTGGGAATTGAACTCAGAATATTGTGCTTGTTAGGCAGGTGTGGTGCTGCTAAGCTACATTCCTGGTCCTGGTCTACAATATTTTAATGTAATTTTATCTAATTCCTTTACAATCCCTTTTAAATCTAAAAGTAATTCAGAGAGAACTAACATTTTAACAATATCTGTTATCAAGAGCAAAATTTTTCTCTATTTTTGTTTTAGTCTTTAAGTTCCTTACTAAAATGTTTTAGTTTGCTTAATTCAGGTCCTGCATATTTCCTGATAAATTTACTTTGTTACATTCCACCTTTCCTTCTGTTTTAAGATATTTTTACTAATTTTATTTTAAAACTAGAATATGGGTAGTCTGGTAACCTCTTACGTTATAATCAAATGCCTTAGTGAACTTTACTGGCAATATAATAGTTTTTATTTGAGGAGGTTCCTATGGTGTATCTAGGAACTATCCTGTGTATTTTCTTCTGAATTAATTCTGCTAATTTTATCCCACTGATTGAATAATTTCAAATTGCTCTTTACGTTAGGCTTTTCAGGCAAGTTTTTAAAAAACTCATCTGCCTTTTGGAGAATTGTTACAATGACTGTGGAGAGAGAATGAAGCAAGACAGTGTTCACCTCCCAAGGGGCCAGTGCAGCCATGACACACTCCCTCTTCCACATTTTACCTATTCGTGTAGTACACTTAGTAAATACTGAATGGATAGTTGGATGGATGGATCAATATATGGGTTTGAAAGAGACTGAAGTCTAACATTTCTTCTGCAAGTCTGAATCAGTTCATGTACATGTATTTTCACGTATTTCTACTTAAACATGATCCACTGATAAACATTTGTTAAAAGATTCAACTAGTAAAAAAAAAAGAGTAAGAATATAAATATAACAAAAAGAACTCATGTTATATGATAGCCATGTATAAGTGTACTCCTTCACAGTAATGTATTTTAAATATTTTACACAGAGGCTTTAAAAATGAAAATAATTCTTGTAAAGTCTATTTTGTTCCTTTACCAAAATCATATTGCCTTTAACAATTACAAAGTAACAATATAAGAAGATATGACATGATAGATGTGTTTCTTACATCCTTGATGAGGATTACAGACAGTTGTAAACAGAATTTTAAAAAATGGAATGGCAAGGGACAATGATCCTTTAAAGTATCCTTTAGGCCATCTTTACATTATAAAAATAAATAAGTAAATAAAGCACAGTGCTGATAACTGTTAAATGACCAAGGAAAATCTATTTGTTAAATAAATTAACTGTGCTGGGTTTTTTTGTTGTTGTTCCTGTGTAGCCAGTCATCAACTATTGGTCCCCTCAGGGTTTCCATGACTTCTTATTCTTTGGGGCAGATGGTACATACTCAGCCATCAAATACAGTAAATGCTGCACATTTATGACTTGGCAGCCAGCAGGGAGGCCAGCTGTGGCCTTCTAAAATGTACTTACGTTATTGCTTTCCCAGGAGTCCTTCTTTTACTACTGCTTGGTGATGTACTCTCTGTTGTATACATCAAGGCTATTATCATATTCTGTAATTTGCTGTTTATGTAATTACTTATACATTCATTATGTGCCTCTTCTACATTAGAATGAAGTCCTAAGAAGGCAGGATCAGAATCTTACATGTTAATAAATCCTTAACATCTAGCCCGGTGCCTGGCAAAAGTGAGTACTTGATAATATTTAATTACTATTATTTAAGGAATAAGCCTTTGTCACAGTGTGCCTTCTACAGGCCAACAGCTTCTCTGCATGGGTGAAGGGATAAATTTAGGATCCTACACTCTCCCCACCCAGAAAGGAACAGTGAGCACAGCCATTTAACACTGATTCTATCTCACGTGAAACAAACCCTTAAATTTAAAAATACAATTTGTAAATTAAAAAAATAGTTGTTTTCATTACAGAAAGTGGTATCTTACCTATTTACTCCTCTATGAAATTACACAAGTAATGAGTATATTCATCTGCTCGGAGAAGTCAGAGGCCTAGGGATCTGATTAATGACCTGAATGTTAACCAAATTGACTTATACAATTGGCTCATTCTTTAACCTTTCCCACCCAAATTCTACTGCATTTCTTGTGATTGTGACTTGGGATATAAATGAACATGGTACCTGGCTTCCTCAGCACTCAACATGATTCTTACAACACCACCGAAGGACCAAGACCATCCTGCGAGCCCACAGGACAGGCACCTTCACACACTTCCAGTGCTCAGATATACTGTGTTAAAACCCTTAGATATCTTTCTATTTGATTGCAAAGGTTTACAAACACGGATAACTGTATTCATTGTACTAATTCAGGAGTCTCAAGCTTTCTAAAAAAGAATTTTTTCCTCCAACATAATCTTATATGAAAATTTAATGCCTCCAGGAGAATAAAAGGAGTTCTTTTCTGAACCAAAGGAATGGCTGTGTGTGTGTTTGTGTGTGTTCGCACGCGCATGCATGTGTGTGTGTGTGTGTATACACAGAGAGCCCCCTCCTGATAGGCCTCTCATCGTCCAGCCACACTTCACCTCTGGAAAGCTCCGAGGACTCTGGAGAACTCAGATTGAAATTTGTCCTATTAATCTATCACTCAGCAAAGAAGTGGGGAAGTGGAATGTATGGAGAATCCATTTGTAGAAGTGGAAATTAACATAGGACTATTTTTTTCTACAATTTAAGTCAGTATTTCCTGTAAAATGTAGTAAGCTTCTGGAGTGATATTTAAAAATATCATTTAACTAATATCCTTATCTGAAACAAAGAGGTGGAATTAAAGCACTAGAAAGCCAAAAACTATCAATAATTCATAGCACTTCTATTTCCTGGGATGAAAGTGGAGAGGCATAATCCTTTTATGGGATTATGGGTTTCACAGCAGCACCAACATAAAACATATAACATAGCAAAGAAGCAGACAGTAAGGAAAGACAGCTAATGAATTAAAAGCTAATGTGGTGCTTGTTGGCAAATATTGAATTGCCTGTCCATTTCAAGCTTTTAAGGTAACATTAATAATGGAAAGACCATATATAACATTCTTGCTCTTTCTTTAACAAGTTTCCTTTTTCTGTTATATGTGGACAAATAACACAGTTTTTATTATCAAAATGAATGTTTTAATGATATTTTGATATAATATTGAAAATATTTGTCAATCAGATAAGCCCAGGACTAGTGAAGTGGTCCAGAGAACTCTAGAATATTCATAACTAATTTGAGGCTAGATTTCCTCATCTTTAAAATATGGACACTACCACTCTCCATACTGAGCTACTGAAAGAATTAAAGTGTGTGTAAATCACCTAATGCAGCACCTGTCACACAGAAGGCCCTCAATAACTGTTATTACAGTGCAACTGTTTTTGCCTTTGTCAGAGATGAAAGATTTCCTGGTGAGCAAACTCCAGTTCCACTAGTAAGACCTCATGGTGTGGGCAGAGGTGATTCTGCAGTGGGAAATGGCACACCATCCAACCTCCTCAGCTGGGTGAGAGTCTGGAGGACCCACCCACACATAGTTACGCCAAGGTTCTGAGAAACAGTCATGAATCAACAGTCCTGGGACTAGAGAAGCCAGACAGCTGAAGCCGTGACTATAATTTCTTCTATCTACCTCACCACACTGCAGCTTCTAATGCTCTTATTTCTTCATATTTACTGAAAAGAAAGTAGGTGCTAGCACAGTGGTAAATGGAAGTGGATTCTGAGATCATTATGTTTTGGTGTGAATCAGTTATCAACTCCTGCTTGGACATTTTAAGTTTCTTAAACTCTCAGGGTCTCATCTACACAATGAAACATATACTGTCTATGTCACAGAGTTATGAGGAGTAAATGTGTAATTTCACGAAATATCTAGAAAGGACTAAACACTCAATAATGTTTAGCTATGTTATTAGCCAGGGGGTAACTATTTTGGAATGGAATTTAATAAAAGGAATTGGATTCTTATAACTTTATTGAAAGGACTGAAAGAACAGATTTAAACTGAGCCTGTTGAAGCACTGCTACAGAATTGACTGGTAAAGGACCAAATATTAAAATTGTGATACTTATTCAAATATAAAATGATATGTACCAAAGATTTTACTTAATAAATTAGTGAGAAAACCTATAAGAAGTTAAGTCTAGTTCAAAAGAAAATTCTGAGACACAAACACATATATGTATATAGAACTGTATATACACATACTTATATATAATCAACTTTCTAGTAGATGCAAAATGGTTAAAATTCTGTAGGGAGCACTACCCAAAAGAACTGTGTAATTTAAAGTTTTCTAGGAGCTATATTCAAAATGTAAAAACAATAGGTAAAATTAATTATAAAAAAGTTAATCCAATATATATTAAATATTGCTGCAAGATAAAATCAATATAAACAATAAAATTAATGAGTTATTTTAAAATCTGAAATCTAGTGTGTTTTACACTTACAACATATAGCAATTCAAACTTCTGGCATATTAGAAGTGCTCAACAACCACATATGGCTAGTAGCTCCCATAGTAGATATTATAGCTTTACTACAGTAAAAATAATCTTGGGTTAATCTTTTCTTTAGAGCAAAAATCTGTTGTATATCTACCAGAAAAGCATTGTTTGCTCCTGACAGGAATTATTTGCATTTCTATAGTTTGCTCCAAGTAAATTTCTATGATGCTGAGCTGTAAAATATCCTAGTAAAAAGGAAATTGGTCAAAGGCCCAGATCCCTAGAGAATCAGAAAAAATTCCTTAAGGTTCAACTATCCAATACCCAGCACGTCTCTGAAAGACATTCCAGTCTCTATGACCCAATTCCATGGCTTGAACACATTTTCCTGATAAGCTTAGGGGAACTGCAGCGACTCAGGAGTCTGCCACCAAACCACTGTACAATACTTATGAGCACTCTGCTCTGATGCAGGCCAGACATCAGGAAGCTACCACCAGAACTACTGGCTCCAGGGTCCAGAATGTATGCTGGGACTCCAAACCAGCTAAATCAATCCCTCAACTAAATCAATTGCTGCTTCTCTCTTTGTATCTAACTCAGATCCAAACTCAGATTTCACACGAGTACCTCTGACTAGTGAAGCTTGAATCACATTCTAAATCCTGACTGGAGGCAGTTGGGAAAACCTAGCTCTTAACTTCCCCAGATCTGAAGTAAAGACAGCAGAAAGAATTTGGAACAGAAACTGACCAAGCCCTCACTGCTATTATACAGTTAGCAAGAACTGCACAAAGTCATGCTATGGGATTTGCAAGTACAGTATTAGAGATTCTTTGCTCGTCTCCATTTTGGTTTAAAAGTTTGCTGGTCCATTTCTCTAAAGGTCTTCTCAGCACTAGAATGGAATTCCAAGGAACATGAAGTTTCTGTGGAAAAGCAGCAGAAGACACATAGGAGGAATGACAAGAGAAAAGGGAGATCACTTTGAAAGTTGTGAGGTTAGGAAAACCACGGGCACAGAGAATTTCAAGAAAGAGAGCAGTAAGCTTCCAAATGTTGCTTGAGTACAAATAAAATACAAACTAAAAAAATGTTTTAGGGACCTTAGCAAGATCAGCTCCAATGATGTGGTGGGAGTAGAAGCCAGATTAGAATGGTTTTAACAGTGAAGGGGAAGGGTGGAGATTTAGCTCAGTAGTTCCACCTGCTTAGCAAGTGCAAAATCCCTGGTTGATCCTGGTAACCACATACAACAATACTGGGTGTGGTGACTCACAGCTACCAGCAATCAGTACCACATACCACAATGCCGGGCGTGGTACTCATGCATTTGGAAGGCAGAGGCAGGAGGATTGCTGAGTTCGAGGCTTGCCTGGAGTACCTAGTGAGCTCAGGGCCAGCCTGAACTACAAAGCGAGACTCTGTCTCAAAAAAAAAAAAAAGTGAAGGGGAAGCAGGGTGTGGTGGCATGCAGTTATAGCCCCAGCACTTGAGAGGCTGAAACAGAACTGCTATAAGTTCAAGGCTAGTCTGGGTTACACAGGAAGTTCAGGGACAGCCTAAATTACATAGTGAGAGCATGTCTCAAAAAAGAAAAGAAGAAAAAAGAGTGAGGGGTAGTGAAGAATAGCTAAATCTCTTGAGCTGTCAGACTGGGAAAGAGGAGAGTCACAAAGAAACTTTATATATCTGTAAGGCTCTTTTCTTGACAAGTCAAGACAGCCCAGATTTTGAATTCTACCTCCCAGCATTTATGAGTATTTATCTCAGAAGTACAATACATGAGGAAGATTGTATTAAGGACACAGAATCATAATGTTCTGTATTCCAGATTATGTTAAAAATCTACTCCTGCAAGAAGCCAAATGAAAAAGTTGGCCAGGTGCCATTTTTTCACCCTTCAACCTGACCTCTCACCTGGCTCAGAAATGCTCATTAGTAAATTGAGGTTTGGAGGTGATGCCATTAACTGATAGATATCTACTAGGTACTTTACAGCCAAATTGTGACCCACCAACAGCAGAGATCCTTACTTTAAACATTTTAGAAGTCTTGTTCTTGACTCTATCTTTTGTCCCCACCCTTGTTTTTATTCCTTTTCACTTTTAAATATTATAAATAAATATATAAAATATATAGATAAGTATTTCATATAGTTTTATATTTTCTTGCAAATCACTTCAAATTCAGGAAAGGACAAAATGAAGTATGAACATAAAAAGATGTGAAGGGCCAGGGATTTAGCTCAGTGATGCTTGGCCCAAGCACAAGGTCCTGAGTTTGGTCTCTGGTACTACAAAAAAAAAAAAAAAGTGAAGTTTCATCTCTTTTCTGATATTATTTCTTTGATTTTAAAATGGAAATTATCAGGAAGGAGTTTATTTATAGAGGTTTGCTTTACTACAGATTTTGCTAGAGGCCTTTCACCATTAAAGCAAAACATACAATGTTCTGTGATCATAAGAAGGGGACAGCAGTCTCCACAAGCTGCTATTGTGTTTGTGGCAGCAAATTCCTGGACTAACAGCTCCCAGCCTAAGAAAGGGCAGCCTCAGGCTGAAGCCCCTGGTTTGGGGTGGTTCCCAGAGCACTGAGGACACCCACCCAAGCTCTGGCCTCTTTCCAGAGGCTTGCAGCCAGTTCTAGAGAAAAACTCACTCATCATCTTTCTGTCAGTCACTTTGAACACAATTTGTGCACATCTGAATCAAAAGAACAGCTCAAAGGCAGAATGGAAAGGGCCAGTGACAAAATAACCATCACAAGAATAGGAGAATTGATAGAGTATAAGCCAGAAGCAAAAATTAAATTTTAATGAAAAGATGACTGTCTCACTGTGCTTTAAAGAAATCATCTGTGACAGAGCATATTGTGTTGCATGTTAACCCCAAAATTGGGAGGTTTCAGAATTCCTTCAGATATTTGGCAAAAAAATAAAAATAAAAAATAAAAAATGAAACCGCTCTTTATGAAGATGTCTTACATTTGCCCCTCTAGGATTTAAAAAAAATAAGTATTATTCTTTTTAGACTCTTATTTTTTCTCAGAAGAGTGTTTAGTCTTTAAATCCAAGCATGTGACTGAATTCATAGAGAGGCTCAGTAGTGATTCAGTTCCTAAGTGGTCACCTAAAAATGGTGCTTTTATAAAACTCAATGTTTTGTCAGCATTAATGGTTAAATGCTCATGAACTTCAATCTCATATATAGGGATTGTCATAGAATAGCCATTTTCTATCAAAATACATTTCCTTTTAAAAAATACCTTCCCTTTGTATTCATATGTCAGGTCATTTCCTTTAAAATTAGTACAAATAGAAAGTAAGGAAAATGTATATCTCCCTAATATTATTAGTTTTTTGTATATCATAAAACAAAGACATTACTACATCCCAATAAACATGTTTTTGTCTGATTTTGAGGAAGAACCTAGAATGCGGTATTGCTCCCTAGTAACACTCAGTGCCTGGATGACTTAAATCTATGCACTTTTCCTAAAGAAAAATTAACAGCTTAATTAATCTTAATTAATCTTAGACAAATAAAAGATATCATTGTATAACCAAGGTGCCTATCTCATGGGTAGTAACAAAGAGGAAGGATTAGAGACTAAGAGAAGAAAGAAAAGGATTTAATGGAAACTGATAGTCATGTAAAGACTTCTACCAGCAAAATCACATATAATTTTAATATTGCAGTATAAAGTGTGATCAGTTCCTTCAGGCTATAAGTAAAATCATAAAACAATATCATGTAAGTGGAATCAAAATGTAATTTTAATTAATGAAATCTCCCTCTTGTGAATTGAATACTACTTGTATAGTATATGGCTGTCATTATCTAGTTTCCAAATGACTTTTAGATTTGTTAAATTCCTCTAACAAGGCACATAAGCCCATATTCACTAGTGACATGTCTGTATTGAATAGAATTAAAAGCTGGGAGTCTTCTAGAATGTATGTTTAGTTTTTGTAAAATAGGAAATATCTAAAGGGAATTTGGTGTGGGAACGTAATGAGGGGAAAGAATAAATATGATTCCAAAAGAAAATAAAAGAGCATGTATATAAGGGGTGGGGACTTGTGGGTGCGTAGGGATGTGGGTTAAAATGAGAATTAACTTGTGTCATATACTGGTACAAATTCCCTAATGTTGTATGTGATTGTGAGCTGTATATAAAATGTACCAATAAAGAATTCAATTTAAAAAAAAAAAAGGAGTCTCAGTAGTTTTGACCATAAAGCTAAAAGCTGGAAGATGGCTGTAAAAGAAACAAGAACCCTGGATGTTGTTCTAGATGTTACTGCTTGGATCTGAGAATCATCCAGATGAGAACTCAATATTTGGGAGTCTCTTCTAATTATATAGTATTTCAAGCTGCAGCTAACCTTCTGAGAGATGAAAGAAAAGAAAAGAAGAAAAGAAAGAAAAAGAAAGAAAGAAAGAAAGAAAGAAAGAAAGAAAGAAAGAAAGAAAGAAAGAAAGAAAGAAAGAAAGAAGGAAGGAAGGAAGGAAGGAAGGAAGGAAGGAAGAGAAGGAAGGAAGGGAGGGGGGAGGGAAGGAGGGAGGGAGGGAAAGAAGGAAGAAACTGGTAGAATCCTAAATTGTTCTATAAAATGACCAAGTTTAAGGGAACAAAGCAATGCTCACCAAACTTGTAGGAGATCAATTTTAAAAAGAAAATATTCATATTAATCTATATTAGGTGCTCTATTTGGTAAATATATAAGCCTTATATAAAAGAATTTTCCTACTGAGGAAGTCACTAATGAAATATAATTACATCAGATTTCCCTTGCTCCAGTTTAGGCAAAATCTGGCCTCAACAATATTTTAGGATAGAACCTTCTTCCTAGGAGGAACAAATGACACAATACGGTTCACCTTTTAAAAAATGACACCACCCACTGATTCTGACATTAACATGTAATTATCTAAAGCAAGTTAATGAGAGTATAATTTTCTTTACAGTTCATTTGTTCCCATCCTGAGACTACTCCTTGGCCACCTCCATTATGGTGAAACATGTTCCAGTCTGCTCCTGTTTCTAGGGAAGAGAGAGGGAAAATTACTACACCATACTTGCAACTACATGAGATTTTCTTTGCCAATTTTGTAAGGCAGCATTTCTGATGTGTTCCTTAGACTCAAGAAAGGTGGAAAAAAAGAAATCCTTTGAGACCAATGGTCACAGTAGTAGTAAGTTATTATAAGAATGCCCCCAAGCACACAGAGAATTAGACAAAAAAAAAAATGAATGAATGAATGAACTAGAGGGTCATACTGTTCTTGTAAGACAATCAAAGAAGCAGTTTATAGAATTAATCTGCTTATAGATGCTACTATTGCTACTGCAGCTGTTCAAACTGCCCTCAAAACTAGAGGCTTCAAACAGTATCCTGCCTGTAGCTCTGTAATTTGGGTAGAGTTTGCAGGGAAAACTCATCTTGACCTTGACATCTAAGGACTGGAGACACTCAAGTTCTGGCAAGTTGTACTGGGAAAACTCAATCAGCTGGATTCCAGAATAAGTCGAGGCTCCTTAGGCATCTCTTCCAGTCCTACGTGGCCTCTTTAGCCCCCTGACTAGCACAGCCAGATTTCCATGTGTGCCTTAAAAGAGAGAGATGGAAAGAGACAGACAGACAGACAGACAGAAAAATATATGATCTGCTTTAATGTAGTCTCAAGAGATGTCCACTGTCACTTTTACCACATTCTAATTCATCCAATTAGAAGCCACTTTAAGAAGAGGGCAGTGAGACCCTCCATAGTATGGATTGTGTCCATGAATCATATGTTGAAACTTAACTGGCAGTGTGACAGTATTAAAAAGTGGGACTCTTACGAGCCGATGAAGTCATGAGGCAGTCCTCGTGGATGGGATTAGCACCGTACAAATGAGCTTGAGGGGGCAAAATAGGAGGGTGAGAAGTAAAAACTGTCAATCTAGACAGCTTTAGAAAAGAGGTGTGCTGTGAAGGAAATAGCTAGAGAAGAACGTGGGATCTACAGACCACCTTACAGAACTGTTGAAACTAGAGCATATTTGTAGGCTTGTGGAATTGATCTAACAAAGGCAAAGGTGGTGATGTGGGCCGCAGCCATAGCAGTAGCAGGTCAGGATCCCATGTACATGTGTCAGTCTGTCTCTCCCACCATATAAGGAGACAGCATCAGGCCCCCCTTGAGGAAGCAGTGACAAGAAGAGAGTACACAAAGGAGAGATAAGAGACACCCACAGTTTGAGCAGAAGAATGAGAGAAAAACCAAGAATACTGGGTGAATGCATTCTGGCAGTTAAATGGAGGGTAGGAAATGCTTCAAAACAAACAAACAAACAAACAAACCTAAGAGGAGGGCTGGAGATTCAGCTCAGTGGTTCTGGCACCTGCTTAGCAAGCACAAGGTCCATGGTTCAATCCCTGGTAACCACATACCACCATGCCAGGTGTGGTGACTCACACCCACCAACAATCAGTACCACATTCCACAGTGCCGGGCATGGTGGCTCACACCTGTCATCCCAGCACTCGGGAGGCAGAGGTAGGAGGATTGCTGAATTTGAGGCTTGCCTGGACTACACAGTGAACCCAGGGCCAGCCTAAACGACAATGTGAGACCTGTCTCAAAAAAACCCTAAGAGGGTTAATTGCAGGAACCAGTTGGGATTTACTGGTGGCAGCTGCCTGGGCCTCTGTGTTGAGGGGATGGGTGAAGCTTTATCCAGGGCTGGGGAGAAAGTGCACTAATCGGTGAGGTGCCCCCACTCCATATTCTCACCTGAATCAGTATGTAACCTCCTGTAACCTACAGGCATAGTGGATGTTTTTATGAATCCAGCTTTGTTCTTTTAATTACCACATTTAAAAAATAAAGTTTAAATAACATTACTAGTGCTATTAAAATATTTTCCAATTAGAATATGAAGCACATTTGTTTTTATATTAATGTATCAATATCTACATCATTTCAAATGCCTCTCAACTCTTGTATCATCTGCACAGAGGCTCTGCTGTTTAACTTTCTGTTGTGGGAAATGCAAGTTATTCCATTTGTTAAAATATACTTAAGTAATCACTTGTAAAACTCCTCCTGCTAGATTATATCTACCTTATACTTTAGAAAGTACAATGACTTTTAGGGTTCAAGGGGGTGCCATCCTCGTTCCTCTGCTCCTAAACTCTGTATGTCCATGTCTACATCTGTAAAACGGGGCTAACAATATTTCTACCTCACAAGATTATTGTAAAGATGAAAGGAGCAAATATACGTAAGACACCAAACTCAGTGCCTGACACATGGGATGCCTGCAACAGAAGTTAGCTATATAACTGAGGGACATTCATGTCTACATCTCTTTAAACTCAACACCCAGCCCAGGGGCTGATGGGGGAAGAAACTGCTCAAAGATTTTCTTGTTGAATGAATGATTCATGCAAGATCATTGGTAACAGTATTAAAAGGTTATAAACCTTTTACACAGAGATAGGATTACGTTGGAAGTCTTTAATGAGATCTTCGAGCCAACATACGCAAACTTAACATAGTGTATTAATAATCATTTAAATGAATTTCATCTTTTTGTTTCAGTCATTCATTAAGAAGGAAGAAAAGGGTCAGGAATTTAGTTCGGTGGTTCTGGTGCCTGTCTCGCAAGCACAAGGTCATGAGTTTCCTCCCTGCTATCCACCCCACCAACAAAAGAAGGAAAAAAACAATCCCAAAGTATGTCATATATGGTTGAATTGAAAACACTATTGTGAGAAATATTTTCTTAAAGATTTCAAGTCACCATGTTATCATCTTAAATTTGGAATGTTAGAAATAATATTTTTATTCCTTAAATTATTAAAGAAAACAGTATTACTTGCTTACTGTAAAACTTCAAGCAGGATATAAGTATAGGAAGGAGAAAGTGAAAGTCCACTTCCCCTCTTCTAACCCCATTCTTAGAAGCTGTCATTCTCTGTGTTCTTTCATAACTTTTCTGTGTGTAGAAGTAACATAGAGACTACATATGAGTATACCTATGGAGAATATCATCTTAGTTTAATTGTAGATCATACCGCTCCACTCGCATATTTTAAATAATTCCTAAGTTATCAAAAAAGATAATCACCAGTCTGGTGGTTTTTTTTGGTGGTATCAGGGATCAAACTCGGGCCCTTGTGCTTCCAAGTTAGGGTAGGTGTGATACCACTTGAGCTAAATCCCTGACTCAGTCTGGTGTTCTTATTCCACCAAATAGCCCAGTGATTTCATGGGGTGTAAGAGGCTTGGTGCAGCTGGTTCATCACTTACAAGCAAATCAAATATTTCTGTTTTGTTAATGAGAAAGTATGTATTTATTTGCTGCTTTTTCTTAACATTCACAAAAGAGGACGGAAAACATGGGACCTAAACTAACAAAAAAATAAAAATAAAAATAGGAAGAAGTGTGTTCCAGGTCAGAATTAATTCCTAACATCTTGAAATTTGGCCATAAGAATGATGATCAATCTACTTCAACAAAGTTAAAGGTGGGGGCTGAGGCAGGAGGAAGACCACAAGTATAAGTTCAGCCTGCGCAAATAACGAGAACTTGACTAAAAAGGAAAGAGAAAGAGAGAAAAAAAAGAGGGGAAGGAGGGAGAACGGGAGGGACAGAGGGAGAGAGAAACACAGAGCTCTGGTGATATATCTCAGTGCAAAGGCTCTAGACTCAATATTCATTCAGCACTGGAAAAAAGCAGGGAGAAGGTGGAGTGGTGTGAGATGACAAAGAAAAACAGAGAGATAGTTGGGCATTGTCTGAACATGTTAAAGTTATCTTTTGCTGTTGTTTGTTTCCCATCATCCTTGATGGTAGCATTTGTTGGTCATTTATTGTCCTATTTATTTTATTTAAAGTCCCTGTTTGCTAACTTCAATAGACTCATGAGTGCAAATCTTGGAATTTAGAGTTATACACTTTTTAGAACTTGTATATTTCTCTCTTATTCTTTCATAGATTTAAATTTACTACTTGTCTAATTTTTGAGGCAAAATGCTCAATTTAACATACATTTCATTTCCATGAGAACTGGAAATGAAAGTCTACTGGGTAATATATTATGATTAAAAACACTAATAATGAATAGTACATTCACTTTTGTTCCTTTGTAGAAGGGCATAGAATAAATAGGTAAATATATAAATGAAAATAGGCAGTAAGGCAGCTTGCTAATTGTGTTGCTTGTCTTTGTTATAACTCATTCATTCTAAAAAAGAATAGCTGGTAGGGTATAATTACTATTTTTATAACTCTTATCCAATTAGATTTAATTGAATTTGTATAATGGGGAAAAGTAGAAGGTGGTAAAGCATTTTACATAATAACCTATTTCAAGGTTTTCTTATCAGGAAGTATAATACTCTCATTTATAAGAATAGATTTTTGAATTTGGCTTTTTAAATTTTACTTCATAATACTAGCACCTAGAATTAACTTCCATGTCACACAAATTGAGCACAGAGCATCATTATACTCTAGCTTTGATTTTTCTTGTCACTTAATGTCTTTGTATTCTATTTTCATTGAGGTGGGGCGTCCTACCCAAATGAACCCTGTCTAGTGGTCCCCACTATCAACCCATCCGTACCTGTCCTGAACATCATACAAGCTGCTGATGTACACCTCCGGGCTAAAGCAGTCAAACATTTGTGTTGCCATGATATCTGTCCACACCTGGATATGTACACTGTGGCTGCACCTTCATTCACTTTATATAAGATATTTAACTGATGAACTGAAACATAAATTATCTGGCCTCCAAATCAAGAAGAAATATCCCATTGTAAAGAAAAGGAATTGAGTCTTCTGAGCCAGGTAATTAGAAGGGTAATTATAACTAGATTCTGTGTCTCCAGGCAACTCCCTTTGTGGGAGCTCCTCTTATTTTAATCAGTCCTTTTGATGATTTCTAGGCTTAATCTGTTCTTTCTGTGCCATGATTTTTGGGAACTACATCTCTGGCATGCTGAAATAAAAACAATTTCCTCATTCCTGAATTACTCAAGGATTTAGGGAAAGCGTTTTTTAGAAAAGTTTTCTCTTGGGGGGAGGGCAGGATTGGAGGAAGGAGGAAGAGAAGACCTGTCTCAGCAGAAGCCACCTACCCAGGCAGCCTCAGCCCCAGCTGAGTTTCCCAATAAATTATGGGTGGGGGTAGGGTTACTTTCTTGACCTAACACTGTGCATGAAACTAGAAATAGTCAAATGGAACTATGCTTACTTCAAACTTAAAAGCTGTTGAAAACACATTTCTGAGCTTTTTCCTTCTGTCAAACAGTCCAAGAGCCAGTCCTCATCTTCCTATGGTTGGAAGTAAGATAGTGAAATATAGGCTTTACAACAGCATCTTTCCCAGTTACTGGAAAAGTACACTTGGATTCACATTTCTTTAGCTCTTTAAAGAATATAGTTAGACACATACCCTTTAAGGCTTTATACAAAATCTAATGAATAAATACAGATGAGCAGCCTCATTATAGTTATGCAGTACAGATAGTTCATTTAACTCAAGGTCAAAATTAATTTTCCTACAGCATTGATTAAGACCAAGGTTATTTAGGTGAAGAAGTTCCTTTTTTCTTTTTCTTTCATCTTCTACTTTACAGAAAGGGTCTCGCTTTGTAATTCAGGCTGGCCCTGAGCTCACTATGTAGCCCAGGCAAGCCTCAAACTCAGCAATCCTCCTGCCTCTGCCTCCCAAGTGCTGGGATCACAGGCGTGAGCCACCACGTCCAGCACTGTGGTATATGGTACTGATTGCTGGTGGGCGTGAGTCACCACGGGGGATCGAATTCAGGACCTTGCGCTTGCGAGGCAGGCGCCGGAACCACTGAGCTAAATCTCCAGCTCTTACAGAGAATTTTAAAAGTCATTTGAAGAATCCTGAAATGTAGTCTAGAGAATTTTGGACCATCTCAGTTCAGGTTTCCATGGCATTTTTTATTTTAATAGCTGAGCCCTGTATCTTCTTTGGAAACCTAAACACACACACACACACACACACACACACACACACACACTGATAACAAAACGATCCACATTATATGTTATTGTTTATATTTAATCATAGTTTTCCTTGTCTCACTCTTATGCAGTAATACTTAACTATTAAAACATGATAAATGAGTTTTTGAAAGACATTTCTTTATGCCTTTGTCAGGTTGAACTGAATATTTTGGTTTAATTGAATGATACCAAAAGCACTATTAATATGGAAGCACAAATCTGTGGCTGCAATTACATCATTCTCCTTTGAGTCTGTATTAGAGAAGCTGTTCCTGGATTATGTAATGGTTTCTTCTCCTGCATGTACCATGGCTCACAGGAAACAGCTTGATTCCTCATTGCTCCCCCCACTATGCCTCTTTTATATAGAAACTCAGTAAAAATTTTTTGGAACAAATGTTTAATTTTCCCAGATTTTTCTTTTCATTTTAGAGAACAATAATTTTATAGTTTCAGTATGACGCTGGCCTTTGTGAAGCTTGAGACAACACCAGACACTTGTAAAAATTCCTGTTTTTAAATCCAAAAATAACCATTGTAAATACTAATTGCACAGATCTTCCTTTCACTCTACCCCTCCTTTCACTCTACCCCTCCCTTTGGTTGGAATGAAATAGAAGGTAGGTATCTACTCAGAACTATTCATGTTTAATGCTTTAGAAATGTTAGCTAATGACTGGTGAAATTTTAAGTTTCAAACAGTAATTACAGAAACCACACATTCTATACTTCCTGGGAGCTGTGTACATTCCTTTGGGAAAAAAAATTCTTGTCATAGAAAAGAACACTTAATGCATCAGTATTGGACTAAGTTTTCTAAGGTGCATTTAAAACATTGTATGTTTAAATTAAAGATAGGAACATAAAATTTAGTTGTCGATTGCCTGCCCAAACGAGATATTAAGTGTGATCTAGTTATTTGTTTATTAAAATTGGGTTTGAATAGGTTCTAGTTTACCAAATTTTAATAGGCGCAATTCTGTCCTATTGTTACTATAACAGAAGCACAAAGATTAAAAATAACCCAAAAAGCATTGCTACAGAAGTCTACCTACCACAGTTTCTACCTTCATTCTGCTTGCTTTCCTAATGCTTTGTTTTTTTCAGAAGAATACAAGCTGACTCCTGCTAAGCATTTTCTCATGGCAAAGCCCATGACAAACACATTTTTAAATTAAAGATTCTGTAGTGGAGGTATGAAGTGATGAGATTTTAGAAGACCCCACAGGAGCTCATGTCCTGGCATTAAAAATCTTCCTTGTGCCAGACGTGGTGGCTCACGCCTGTAATCCCAGCACTCGGGAGGCAGAGCCAGGAGGATTGCTGAGTTCAAGGCTTGCCTGGGCTACATAGTGAGCTCAGGGCCAGCCTGAACTACAAAGCGAGACCCTGTCTCAAAAAAAAAAAAAAAATCTTCCTTGTGAGAAAAGCAGTAAGGGTAGTATTTTTATTCATTAACTCATCCATAACAAATATTTACTGAGCCTTTATAACACAGAGTGATCAACTCAAGTGTGCACAACATAGCTTCTGTCTATGGGGAATTTGTATACTGAATAAAAGATGCTTATCATGTATATTTAACAATGGAATTAACCTGTTAAAGTTGGATCACCTTCTTTTTTTTTTTTTTGAGACAGGGTCTCACCTTGTAGTTCAGGCTGGCCCTGAGCTCACTATGGTGCCCAGGCAAGCCGCCGCGAACCCAGCAATCCTCTTGTCTCTGCCTCCCGAGTTCTGGGATGACAGGCATGAGCCACCACGTCCGGCATTGTGGTATGCAGTGTTGATTGTTGGTGGGCGTGTCTCCACACCCAGCATTATATGTGGTTACTGGGGATCGAACTCAGGTCCTTGCGCTTGCGAGGCAGGCACCGGAACCACTGAGCTAACCCTCTGGTCCTGGATCACCTTCTTTAACTCTTACTTTTGGACAAGAAAATTACAGTTCAGATAGAGGAAGTGACATGCCCAGCCACAGTACAGGGATACACATCACTAGTAGAATAGAAAACCACTGGCTGTCGAACATGCCACTTCTACCATCATTCACTATATATGATGTTGGACAAATTACTTAACCAGTTGAAATCTCAAAGGGCTGATCCTTGCTAAAGGTGAATAAAATGAGAATTCAGACTACCTTCCAAATGTTTCTCTTCATATGCAGAAATAGAAAAAGCATATGCCCAAAATAAGTATGCATGTGAGTTGATTTAGCTTAGTTCCTAACTAACCTTGACTCTAAGGTCTATGCAGTGTCCAGGGAGCAAGAAGCTTACCATACTAGGTCCTGGAAGCCCACAGCCACCTTCCCAGTCACTTATACACAGGGCAACATAGTTAGACATCTCAGTACTGCATTTTTATTACTTCTTTAGGTGTAACACAGGCAGCCTACACCTGCTAAACTTTGTTTTCCTCAACTCTGACATTTAATTATTGTAGTACAATAGCAACACCAAAGATCCCTGAGCACAGATCACCAGAACAGAAATACTTACCATGAAAAAGTTTGAAAGACTGAGAATTACCAAAATGTGACACAGCCACGAAGTGAGCAAGTGGTGTTGAAAATGGCACTGACAGACTTGCATCGGACCTTCCATTTGTAAAACAAACAAACAAAACAAAACACATGGTATCCAGAAAGTTCAATAAAACAAGTTGTGTGTATATTCTGCCTTGGACAAAATGACTTATGTGCAGTGCCCAGCATGGTACCTGGCCTGCAAAAAAAGAAGGGACTTTACAGATAGCTTTCTTGATGGAAGAACTGGAAGTCAGGTGCCTGACTAAGCTTGACCCTCTAGCTTGGTGCTGTTTCTAATACACAAGTGATAGTGACTGCCAGAATTCAAATAAATTAGGTGCATAAATAATTTCTTGGAAGGATATTTATAATAGCAAAAAAACTGGAAACAAAACTGTTCAATATGTTATATCAATATAACAGACTGCTGGGCCAGAGATTTAGCTCAGTGTTTCTGGCACCTGCCTAGCAAACTCAGGGTCTCTGGTTTGATCCCCGGTGACCACATACAACAATACCAGGCGTGTTGACTCACGCCCCCCAGCAATTAGTACCACATACCACAGATCCTGGGCCTGGTGGCTCATGCCTGTAATCCCAACACTTGGGAGGCAGAGGCAGGAGGACTGCTGAGTTCAAGGTTTGCCTGGGCTACATAGTGAGATCAGGGCCAGCCTCAACTAAAAGCAAGACCCTGTCTCAAGAAACAACAACAACAAAAACAGACTGCTATATAATCACTACAACTATAAATTGTGAAAACAGGAAATATTGTTATGAGTTAATGCTAGAGAGGTGTATGACATCTCCACTTACTGTGCATACTGTAAGCAAAGAGACAAAAGTGAAAATTGCCATTGACATATAAGAGGTGAATAATAGACTTTTTGTAAATAAAAATGAAAGAAGGAAACAGCTATGCTAGTAGTTAAACATTACATAGTATAGTGTTATATCTTTCAACATATATATGAGAGCAAAAACTGAATAAAAGAACTCAAGAATATTAGCACTACATGGTAAAACTAAGTTTTAAAAAACTAACTTTCCTAGAGTTGGGATGTCAGACCATGCCAGAACTTTAAAAGCATGCACGTTTCCCAGAGGTGCTGGAGAAGGCAGCTGCATGACGTGTGTATAATCACGGCCACACTGTCTGTGGAGCCTTGTTCTGCGATATCAGCACCATCAGCTTGTCTTTCTCTTTCCTCTTTACTTAGAAAAGGCGTGTTTTGTCTTTTTAAAAGATATCTCACATTCTTTATGGAATAGAATAATGCATAAACACATGGACCAAAATTTCCTTAATCACAACACCTAAATAGAAACCCTTACTTGGTAAAAGTGGAGTAAAGACAAGAAGAAAATGTATTTATTCAGGGCTGGCTTTATGAGTAATATTCCAAGAACCTCATTACGAGTTTTTAAAGGCTGTGGGATAATCAAAACCAAAATAAAGAACTATTTGATGTAGGTCATATTTAAACTTTTGAAAATGAAAATGAATTTCAGATGAAAAGTTCATGTACAGAGGAAACATTTTTGAAGGAATTAAAAGTTGTGGCTCAGGTTTAAAGTAACAGTGGTTGGCAGAAAAATCAGTGCTTTCCTTACTGTGTTAGGCAGTCGACAGCAACTGAGACGTAGGTTCTGTGAATGTGTTTTTTAAAGCTGAAATTGGTAAGTATAATATGAGCATTACTTGGAATTTATTTCAATTTCAACAGCTACTGACACAGATGTGCTTAGAATGAACAGGCCCTGATTCCCAAATAGCACAGTATTTCAAATCTATTTTCGACTGAAATGAGAGCCGGTTCCAGGAAGACAGCCCTGAACCCTTCCCAGCTGCAGAAATAAGTTCTCTTGTGGCCCCACTGACCTACACCAGGGAGGCTGCTTGAAAAAATGTTCTTTTGTCCACAATCCTTTTACCAGTGCAACTCTCATAAACAGAAAAATAAACTGTTGGCTCCTCCTCAGAAAACCTACTTTCACATCCCCTTGAAGCAGGTAAACAGACAAAGCTTTTCAATTCTTATTTTCTAAAATGGTCTTGATATTTTTGTTACCTCAAGGAGGTCTATTGTTCATAAAATGGGACTCATCTACCAGACCTACTGCAGTCATGATTAGCCTTCCCCAAATCACCCATCTAGGGAGATTTCAGTCCCTCCCTCCCCAACCCCCACTTCCTTGGGACCTGCTTCACTGATTATCATTCTTGCTCGCTCACAGGAGCCTGCGGGTCTGTTCTCTCTCGCACTAGTTCTCACCCTTTATTTTGGGACATGCAAGCTTTTCTCATTTGAAAGGAAAAGCCACTTGCTTAATTCTCCTCCAGCTATTGCCCTTACTTCTTTCCTTCACACCCAAACTTTTGGAGCGCAGATTCCTATTGAGTCAAATGGAAATTCTTACTAGGTTTCAGACATAGTAATAATGACTTTGCTGGGTGTCTCTGTGTTAAACATTCTTATAGGCCATTAAGAAAACATTTCCTGGGCTGGAGGGTTAGCTCAGTGGTTCTGGTGCCTGCCTCGCAAGCGCAAGGACCTGAGTTCGATCCCCAGTAACCACATATAATGCTGGGCGTGGAGACACGCCCACCAACAATCAACACCGCATACCACAATGCCGGACGTGGTGGCTCATGCCTGTCATCCCAGCACTCGAGGGAGGCAGAGACAGGCAGATTGCTGAGTTCCAGGCTTGCCTGGGCACCATGAGCTCAGGGCCAGCCTGAACTACAAAGCGAGACCCTGTCTCAAAAGCAAAAAAAAAAAAGAAAACATTTCCTTGATTAAAAATATATGAATAATGCATGTCATTATCAAGTCAAACAATACAGAAATAGAAGGACACCATCAAGGCCCCCCTCCACCTCTTGTTTGTCATGTTTACCACAAGGGTTAAAATTACTGACCCTATTTTACAGATGAAAAGTTAAGGCTGATGAAGACTCAGACAGTAGTCTGTAGAGCTTAGAGAAAAAACTTTAAGGCCAGGTTGGCTTTTCATTTTCTAATTTTCCATACACAAATTACTTAATATTTCTGCAGCTCAGTTTTCTGATCTATTAATGAGGCTAATTATAGTGTCTAGTTCATAGCACTGAGGGGAGGATGTTAATGTGCTAACATATAAAATTGTTAGAATAAACTCCACCTAATGTGGTAAATTCCTGTTTTTGGTGAGTCTTGTTTGTTCATCTTTTGTAACTCAATTTTTATTAATTTTATTTTTTTACATGCTGAGAATAGAATCCGGGGCCTCATTCATGTTAAGTAAGTGCTTTACCACTGAGCTACATCTTCAGCCTTTTATTTACCTTTTGTCTCGCAAACTGGTTTCAAGGGTTCTTCATGCCTGCTATTACACAACTGTTCTCAGTAAACATTCCCACACCGTTTCTGCTTTGTTCAACACACTGAGGATTTTTTTTTTTTTTTTTT
>PVIC010015075.1:0-35702 GCA_004025085.1 Thryonomys swinderianus
TCTCACAGTCTCAAGAGTTAATTAAAGCCTGAGACCACCAGAATGAGAAGAATGACACTGAATGCCTATTTTGTTCAGCTGAAGAAGCATTAGATCACGAATGTGCATAATCTGGAGGTAGCTGTAAAATTACATCCATTTGCTGCGCTCTTACATTAGCCACGTGATGGTTAATTTTGTGTGTTTTCTTGGCTGGACTGTGGCACCCGCTGTTGGCTCGGACATCTGTATGGCTCTTGCTGTGAAGATGTTTTTTCAGATATGATCAATATTTAAATCAGTAGACTCGGAATAAAGCAGATTTAAACTCTCTAATGTGAGGGGCCTCATCCAGCCCGGTGAAGGTCGTAGTAGAAAGGACCAAGGTCCCTAGGAGACGGGGGATTCGGCCTCCAGACTTCCTTCAGGACCGAGACTGCAACATCAGCTCTCGCCCTGAGCCCCAGACTTCAGGTTTGCCGGGCCCCACGGCCCATGGGTAGAGTCCTCACCATAAATCTCTCCCATTGGTTCCGCTTCTCTGGAGAACCGTGACGAATGCACTGTAGAAGGGCGTACAGGTGATTAAGACCCGGCTTTCAGATGCTTTGGTTAGTTTGGCCGCTTCTTACCGCCGAGCAGTTCGGACCACAGTCATGGAATTTATGACCTTGCTGGAAATAAGTGGTTTTGCTGACACGTTCAGCTCGTGGAGTGGCAAGTAGAGTGGCAGAAGCCCCAAAGGAAATTCTGTGAATGTGCGGATGTTGGCATTGTGCCACCGTTCCTGTTAGATGGGATGTGTCCGCACCGCACCGGGCAGCATCATGCCAAAGCAGATGGTCTGCTGACTCCGCAGTGCGGACTGTTGCCTGTTGGATAAATCTACTCCTATGTGTCCTCCAGATTCATACTTCACTGTCCTGTGGATTAAGCTGAGGAAAGTCTCTTCTTTCTCACCGGCAACTGCTGGACTGTGCTTACTTTGGTAAGCAATGGTGTTCTCAGGCAAGCGTTCTGCGGACTTCCTTCCTTGGGTGTCCAGGGACAAAGAGAAATGACAGACATATCCAATATTAGCTTTTTTCTATCAGTGTTTGCTCCCTGCCCTGGATGTCTTTCTGAACGGTTACAAAACAAACGAATATTTTTGTCTAAAAATAAAATTTAAAAAAAAAAACCCTGATATTACATAATGGAAAATACATGCTGACCATCAAGATTGTCAAGTTGATTGGTCTGGGAGCCTCCTAAATTTGGTGGACACATTTCTGGGCGTGTCTGGGTGGGTCCTGAAGCCTGACCTCGCGTCTATACAGGGTCGCGGCCCTCTCCTCGCTGGCGCTTCTTCCCGGCTCTGCTTCCCTGCGGCCATGAACTGAGCATCCCTGCTCCACTGCAACCTTCTGCCAGGACGTTTCCGACCCTGCTCTGACACCTTGAGCCACAGTAAACTCTAGATCGCGGGCATCCAGGACTGAGCCTTCCGGAAGGGAAAGCTGACCAGCACACAGACATCGGTTAGGATTTCAGCTCCTTTTATTTCTCTCAGTAAAATTTATGACATTAGACCAAAACATTGGGAAGGTTGATGGGAACTATTTGAACTATTGGAATTCAGGCCACACAGACATTTTGTATTGTTTTCAATTACCATGAGTTTTAAACACCATTTTAAAAATCTCAGTCTTGGGCCGGAGTTTTAGCTCAGTGGTTCTGGCACCTGCCTTACAAGCGCAAGGTCCTGAGTTCGATCCCCAGTAACCACATACAATGCTGGGTGTGAAGACTCACGCCCACCAGCAGTCAATACCACACACCACAGTGCCGGGCGTGGTGGCTCACGCCTGTCATCCCAGCAGAGGCAGGAGGATTGCTGAGTTCAAGGCTTGCCTGCGCTCCGTAGTGAGCTCAGGGCCAGCCTGAACTACAAAGCGAGACCCTGTCTCCAAAAAAAAAAAAAAAAAAAATCAGTCTTTCTGATTGTAGACTGTTTTGTTCTCCTGTACCTATCAGAGATTACTTGGTCCGCCAGGGTGACGGAACCAGAGATTCAATATGGCTCTTTAAGCAAAGAAAGACGCTCCAAGAGTCTGAGTAAGTGCAGGAAGGCGGAAAGCAAGCTCCGTGTGAAGAAGCCAAAAAGCCCACCAGGCATTTGCAGGACCCGAAGGGAGCTGAGGGTCGCCACAGCTGCTAGGACACAAAGAAGAACTCTGGGTGAAGACGTGCTGCACCTTGACTCCCCCCGGCTGTGCTCTAGCGTGCACACAGTTACGGTGCGGCGGAGGGCCCCCCAGCACGGGGAGGCGAATCGAGCAGCTTTCCTCTGGGTCCGCCGAGCGCTCTCTGAGGTCCGCTGGTCCTCGGCCTCCGCAGCTGCCACCCGAGTAACACGCTGCTGCCTCGCGGTGCCTGCCGCGCCCGGGACCAGGCCGGGCAGCCGTGACCCCGCGCAGCTCCGCAGGGACTCGGACTTAACCTTTTCCTTATTAAAACGCGTTGCTTCTCCGCTCTGCTCTTCAGCCCGCAGTGAAAGCTTCTGTCATTCACAAGCCTTTTTTACTGTGAAAAATGTCGCTGCGATAGAAATGCAAGAATGACGTTTTCAATTTACATCGGCTCCATTCTCAGGAAATAAAAGGTGTCCAAGACACAGGAAAGAGTAATGCTGAAGATGAGACAGACAGAACAAAAGAACTGTGAAGATGGAAAAGCTAAGGCGTAGCCCCGTCTGTTCTTCCGATGCTCATAGTAAGAGCCTGGACAGCTGTGAGCAGACATTTGGCTTAGCGTGTTCCTAGTGACTGTGGAAGGAGTCACACGGCGGGAGAGGCTGGCTGCCGAGGGAAGTGCTGTTGCTCCAGAAATAGAGGCGAAAGAGAAGTCCGTCTTCCACCACCTTGCACGGCCCCTCCACCTCCAGCTGGCCCTGTGGACAGCACCAAGGAGCCAGCGTGATAGTTCTTCTAGCCGGATTTGCTAACAACCTTGCATTGAAACTATCCACAACCTCCACAGGCCAGGACCGCAGGGACACAGCGAGAAACAACAGTCTCGCCTTCAAGGGTTGGATGATTTAATAAAAAGGGAGGTCTTGGGCCAGAGGATTAGCTCAGTGGTTCCAGCGCCTGCCTCGCAAGCGCAAGGCCCTGAGTTCGATCCCCGGAAACCACATACAGTGCTGGGTGTGGAGACTCACGCCCACCAGCAATCAATACCACATACCACAGTGCCGGGCGTGGTGGCTCACGCCTGTAACCCCAGCACTCGGGAGGCAGAGGCAGGAGGATTGCTGAGTTCCAGGCTTGCCTGGGCTACATAGTGAGCTCAGGGCCAGCCTGAACCACAAAGTGAGACCCTATCTCAAAAAAAAAGGAGGTCTTTCATGACTTAGTGGCTACGGGAGACTGAGCGTGTGTAGAACAAAGCCACTCTGCACATGTGAACTGTCACCAGTCTGTCCCCCGGATGAGTATTTCACAGAGAGCCTTGTGATTACTCCCACGTGAACCCTCTGAAAGGCGTGAAGGGCCTGCAGGAAAGAACGATTTATCAAAGAGAGCAAACACACTTGTGTGGCGGCTGCAGTCATGCACGCAGAAAGAAAGTGGATGTGGAACCTGAGACCCAGCTGGAGCTCGGGGCTGAGGGGAGAAGGAACGAGCCCGGGGCAGAGGGAAGCGGTCAGGGAGGCTCAGGCTGAGCTGAGAGAAGGGCCCGCTTCCCAGGACCCGGAGAGCAGCCTCAGGAGGAGCAGCAGCCGCCCGTGTCCAGGAGGGCACCCTGCTGAGTGCAAAGTGTCCCTGTGGCAGGAGCGACTCAACATCCCCACACGGAAAGAAGAGGGAGCCCTCTAGAGAAGCTTTCTCCAGTGGGACAGGTATGTCCTCTGGCAGTACTTTTCCCAGTAAGATGCTGGAGCGCTCTTCAGAGTTAAGTGTGGTTTGCTGTTGTTGTTGTTGTTATTGTTGTTTTACTTCTAGTTGTTCAAGTTGCCTCAGTAAGGAGGTTTAGGGAGTATCATGCTGTGCCCTATGCCGAAGCAAAAGGAACAGGCATCTTCCAAGTGGCATTGAAAGCTGGGCTTTCCCTCCAGGACGATGACAACTTCGGTTTACAGTAAGCCCAGCTCTGTAAGTTGCCCTGTCTGACACCAGTTTTAGCAGAAGTAATAACAAGGAGCATTGGCATTGGCACCTTGGTCCTTCCTGGGACGGAATGCCTTCTCCTCCTCCAGCAGCTATCACTGCATTTCCAGCATTTTGCCAGTGATTTTGAACCCTCCGTCCAAAGGTGAGGTAAACACGTCAGTCTACGGTCTTTCCTTCTCTTCCACAGCTTCCCGGGGCCATTGCAATTCTTCCGCTGTCTGGATTTACACAGGGATCCTCACCCCTTCCGCTTCTACTCATGAAGTACCTTACTGGTGTTGGGCCCACAAACAGGACATCTCTTACTTTGAAGTTACCTCCCTGTTGGCTCGTTCTATTCTTTTCAGTCACAAACTTCTTCATATGGTTGCAACAGCACTTAACATTCTCATCTTGTATGTTAATTTATTTATGAGACCACTATCTGATTTTCTCCCTGGAGAATATACAGTCCATGAGAGCAGAGATCTTGTTTTGCCATCTTGACTTGTGTATTTCCAGCTTTCAGAACAGAGCTCGGCACACAGCAGGTACACAATAAAAATGTTTCTCGTTGTTCTTGAGAACAGAGGATGTCCTAGCCGCTTTCCTGCTGCTCGGACAAAATGACCAACTACAACTGACAGGAGGAGAGGTTTATTTTAGCTGACAGTTTCAGCCACGGTCGGCTGGCGCCAGGGCAGGATCACGTGGTGAAAGCCTGGCAGAGCACAGCTGTTGTCTGTGGCAGCGTGTGAGGAGAGAGTGAAGGGACCATCCAGGGACAAGAGAACGCCCTTCGTCCTCGGCCCCCAGGGACCCACCTCCCACCAGCCCCGTCTAACCAGAAGTTAGGACAGCTCTGCCTGTGGTTTCTCGTCAGAGAACGAAGGGCACCTTAGATAGTTCACAGGCAGGTTCTCGAACATGAATGAGGCGAGCTGGTCCCCGACAGACCCGGAGCTCCTGGGGGGAGGCGCGGCTGGAAAGTCAGGACAGAGCAGGGATGGGGTGGACTTGGGAGTGCGGTTCTCAGAGTGGCCCTGACACCCTCTGGAGAGGCCTACAAGGTCATGCTGTGTTCATAACAATACTAAGGTGTTATCTGCCTTTTCACTTTGTTTATATTTTCGCCAAAAAGAGGGTAAAATGGCTGTTTGCTTAGAGTGTACCAGGATGGAGGCATCACATCGTCACCAAGCACCAGATCCAGACAATTGTGTTTCATTTAAGAATGTCCAGATCAGTAAAAGTTAATCTTAAATCTCAATCCTCAAGTATGTGTTCACTTAATAATCTGTGTGGCCAAATCACAATATACATAAAGCATTTCTGCTAAATCAATGTTGCGTTTCTTCAGAAAAATCTCTTAGCAGTGAATTTTGATTTAAATTAATCATTTTTTCTTCATAGATCCCTGTTTACTTTAGAGAATGAGAGACAACACTAGCTATTTCACAAGCGGTTTCTCAAAGCTGAAAAAGGGACACAGTCACCTGACATAAAACTATTGGCAATCTCTGTAGCCAAAGATAAAATCCAAACTCAACAAAAAATCAGAATATAGGAAAGTTACATCTGTCACAGTGAATTTGGCAGATTCTAGGGACTTCTGATGAGGCGGGTGGTTACTATTAATAAACGGGGCTTTTCATAGTGTACACTAAAATATACGAAAATTTGGGAGATCTATGTATCTCGGTGAACCAGTGTTTCTGAGTGTTAAAAAATGGTGTATTGGTAAAAACCATTTAAAGTGCAAAATAGATAAACAATTTTTCTCTAACAGTTTGAAAATGACATTCATAAGACTGAAGTTTCTACAGTGCAACTAACTTTTAAGAAAGGGGTCGCTGGGGCCGGAGCTTTAGCTCAGTGGTGCCGGCGCCTGCCTCGCAAGCGCAAGGTCCTGAGTTTGATCTGGTAACCACATACAATGCTGGGCGTGGTGACTCACGCCCACCAGCCATCAATACCACAGTGCTGGGTGTAGTGGCTCACGCCTGTCATCCCAGCACTCGGGAGGCAGAGGCAGGAGGATTGCTGAGTTCGAGGCTTGCCTGGGCTACATAGTGAGCTGAGGGCCAACCTGAACTACAAAGTGAGACCCTGCCTCAAAAAAAAAAAAAAAAAAAGTGGTTGTGGGGCATAGTGGTGCACACCTGTAATTCCAGCACTCGGGAGGCTGAGGCAGGAGGATTGCCACAAATGTGAGGCCAGCCTGGGCTACATAACAAGAATGTCTCAAAAAACAAAAAGCCAAAAACAAACAAACAAACTGGTACTAGATAAGATTGAGTGTAACACCAAACAATATACACAATTATCTTAAAATACTATTTTAAATACGTCCATAAGCAGAGATTGACTTTTCTTCATAATCCTCAACTAAAAGGAGATATTTATTACAGCCAACTGTAGAAGTAGAATAGCTTTGAGATTTCAACTAATTTTTTTTTTTCTTTTTTGTGGTACCGGGGATCGAACTCTGGCCCTTGTGCATCCAAGGATGGCCCAATACCACTTAAGGTAAATCCCCAGCCCCCAGCTAAGTTTTTATTAAAGATTTGCAAATTATAAATAACATTGTTCTTCTCACTGAATTCTTTTCAATATAAGATATGCTACTTATACTAACATGTAATATATTATTGTCACTTTTAAATGAATAAGTAAATGAGGATTTCTCAGTATAAATGTTTAATACTGTAATACTGACAGTCTCCTCTTATAGACAGTTTTGTGTTTTGTAAGTAAACCATGATGTAAGCATATTAAGTAGAAAATTCCTAGGCATAATTCAGAGAAGAAACTTCATAGAGCATGCTAGAGGAAAAAAAACTCTACACCTGGGAGTTAGACATTAGGAAAACTCAAAACTTTGTCATTTCATTTGCTGGAGTAACTAAAGGCTAAATTGGGCCTGAAGAACAAATAATTCGTCAAGGTTGGCAGTAAGCAGTGTGACAGAGCATTTGTTTAGAGTTTTAGTTTACACAGAAGCAAACTTGCAAGGACTAATTATCCTCAAAGCATTCTTATAAATGAATGATGTTGAATTGTGCTGTGACATAATTATTTTGGCCCCTTTTGTTCTTATGATTTTTTTTCCCTGAAACACTAGAAATGGGAAATAAATTTTGGCCTTTAATTCAGTTTATGTGAAAATGAAATTAAGCTTCATCACAGCTATGAAGTGTGTACATTGGCATAAGTGATTACAGGGAAAGGCCCTTTGCCCTTACTCCCTCTCCTCTTGTTTCGCTTCTCCGTTTTTCTTGACGTTTCTGGAGCAGTTCTGGGAATCGTCTTTCCCGGTGTACTTCAGAGGAGCCCAAGGGAGAACCAGCCACGTAGCAAGTGCACAGGGAAAGAACCAAGAACTCAGGACGGAGCAGGTGCCAGGCCCTGGCCGATGATACCACCGAGGCCTAAGTAACTTCATCAGACCAGGTGTTGCTGCTTATCTCGGCCTTGGGGAAGTCCGGCCATTCGTCTTTATCTCCAAGCCTCCAACCGATGTGCCTCGGGTCACAGGTGTATTTTTATCTTCTGTGTTGACTTTTTTGAGGGCCTGGCCCTATCTCACTGCCTATGATATGTCTACCTACCTTAGCTCTCTGCCTAATTTAGCTATCTACTGTGGGTCTTGAGGCGTATCCGCTCTGGATAAAGGGGGGACTATTGTCTTGATAATCCACATAAGAAAGAACTATTTGGAATCTTCAAGCTTTAGGAGTGTTGTGGGTTCTGAGATAAAAATATATGCAGCACTCTGGTCTACATGAGGCCTCACAGGACTGTACAATAGGCCAAATCAAATGAAGCATTTTCTTCATTTCTCCTTACCTGTGCACCATGACCGTATCAGAGAGGTGAAATAGACAACTGAACTGCGGGGAGAGACTCATGTTCCGGTGCATCTCCGTGCCATTACCTGTTGACACTCTTTCTGAGGAGAAACCATGCTACGAGGCAATAGCTGACTCATCCTATTTTGATAGAAGAAAACTAAAGGCTCAACATAGGTACCTTTCCCAAGATCACACAGCCAACCAGTGGGTGGCCATATCCAGGGTGCTCAACACCTCCTACCAGACCAAATGCACTAGACAATTATAAGAAATGTTTAGGTACAAATAATTTCACTTAAAATGTCATCATAATTGATGTCAAGTATGGCTTTGATGGTTGGAACTATCTCAGTAACTTCCTTGCTATGCTGTGCCCTCTGGGCTAAAAAAGACAGTGGAGTCCCAGCTTCCTGAGTTTCCTCCAAAACTCTGTGGACTAGACGTCTGCCTTCTTTTAAAACTCCTTGGAACCAGTCGTCCTAAGGAAAAGGTTGTTGTTTTCTTTCTTCTCCCGCTTGCTTTTGTTCCAGCGTTCTTCTGTGAGCATGGAACTGATTAGTAAATAGGGCCAAACAGCTGGAGCTGGGCTTCCTGTGTGAATTCGAACAGGCTCGTTTCCAGCCTTGCGTTTGATATGTTATCTGGGGCGGCTGTGCCCACCTTGGAAGTTTCAGATGGCTTCCCTCAATTTCCTGGAGTGTTACCACGGTGGCGGTGTGCGCACACGTGCAGGAGTTGGCAGAAAAGGCTGAAGATGTAGGGTGTGTGTGGGGGGGTGACTCTGCGGATTTACTTGGCTTTTGTGAAATGTCTTCAGCTAGACATGGTAAGGGTCCCGCACACCAGTTCGTAGAAATGAGGGTTCTTTGCTTATCTGTCACTAATTACCTTTGTGGTTTTGGCAGATTATCTGTCTTCAGAGCCAATCAGCTTCCATAGTCTCCTTCCAGCTTGGAAACTTTATAACTCTGGCTTCTGCTCAAAGCTTCGCTTTCCAACCCCTCACACTTTACTGTTCTGAAATATTTGTTCTTCTTCCTGCTGATTTTACTTTCCATGCCTTCTTTGTCAACTTCCACTGGGTTTGATTATTCTTCCTTAATTCCATTCTCTTCTGCTTAAATCTCAGAAATGCTGCTCCTCCACCAGCTTCTACTATGCTGCGCCTGTTGTCTCTACAGAAATGTCACCAATGGTTTATCTGGGGAAAAAAAGCAGAATGTGTTCACTTCCTGTTTTGTTTGTGGCATGTCTGGAATTTGGAGACTGACACTTTTCAGCATCCGCCCTGAATCTGTAAGTGACCCAGAGATGCGGGCCTGGCAGCCACTTCTCTAGTGTTGCTCTGAGTTCAGTTAGCTTTAAACATGCAGGCGAACAGCACATTTAATTCATCTGCTTTTACATCCAAGTATGAACATATAAAACGGAACCAGGATGTGAAATTCCTGGTTTTACAAACTCACAGGCCCGGGGGGGGTGGTCTCTGTAGCTTCTCCACAAGTGGGCATAGCGCCATCTAGTGATGCCGTTGGCTGACGCTTTTGCAGGAGGCTGATTTAGAAACCCCGTGACAAGGAAACAGGGACAAACTGGATTTAAACAAAAGCCTGGGAACGTTAAATCGCGAAGTATCCCGGAAGTCTGAATGTGTTACTAAACATACAAATGTTACAGAATCCGGGGAAAATGCAAAATGAAGATTTATGGGTCCATATACTTTAGATATGAGTCATGTTTGATCTTTAACGTTTTAGTGAGATTTTTGTGTTCTTGGTGGGAGATCCAAATATCTGTTGGTAATTTATGTTTCTAGGCAGAACAGAGACAAACTGCTTAGTTTTTATCAGCTTTTGTTTCTTTTCTCAAGTATAAAAGATAATTTCTAAAAATGTTTCTAATTTTTCTTTTTTTCTCATTGTAGGGATCAAAGCCAGGTCCTCCTGCTCAGCTACCTTTTCAGGTATTTTTTGGTTTTTTTGAATTAAGGTCTTGTAAACTGCCTAGACTAGCCTTGAACTTGTGATTCTGCTGCCTTGGCCTCCCCAGTAGTTGGATTGACACTCTGCTGAACTTTTCCCAGCTCTTTAGCATGTCTCAGCCAGTCCCAGCCACCCTAGTTCTGTGATTTGTTCTGGAAATTGCATGTATATCAGCTCCATACTGCCAGAGTTTAATACTAACTGACAAGTTTGGAAATTATGCCAAGTGTTGTCATTTGTTGGTTACTGCTCTGTCTTTAGTATTAAGTAGTTCACTTGTATTTCGTTTTTTAAAAATTCTGGGTTACAAAATCTTGTGAGAATACACATCATTGTGTTCACTTCGGAGATAAAGAATCTAATGCTTGCTCTTCATGTTTACAAACTGGGGGGGGGGAGAGAAAATAAACGAGATAGGCTAAAATCATTAAATTTCCCAGAACCCCATTTACAGAGTAGAGCCGTTTGTCACACTAGAAAATGGAAGACACTCACACTGCATTAAAGATCTGCCTTTCCCTGCCCTCCACACACATACATCTACTAAGAATTCCTGGGCTGCTAAACACTTATGGGAAAGAAGAAGTATTTTCACAAACCCATCTTACAGGGAGCCAGGTAAGCGCTATGAAGTGGGCCCTGATCTGCCCCCCCCCCAGGCCTCTTCCCCCTGGGCGCAGCAGGCGGAGGCTGCAGTGTGGCCCTCAGGGAAACCTCAGTGTCCCAGGAGCCGACACAGGGGCCTCAGCATCGCTGCAGACACCACAGGAGTGTCCGGGCTGCCCTCTGGTGGGTGGCTTTGGGTTTTCCTTGAGCAGCCTTTTCCAGAGTGAGCCCTGTAAGGATGGTGTCACTTTCATGAGGGGAGTGAGGCTTTCTGGTCACTCGGTATGAGGGCTGCAGGACTGAATAAAGTTAAATGGGTTTCTTTGGTGGGACTCAGGGCTTCTGGAAAACTTGTGTTTGCCAGTGTGTACTTCTCGCTTAATTTATGTATTAGCCTTAAAGAACCCCAATAAGGCTCAAGTGGTATCGCCCCAACCTTGGACGCACAAGGGCCCGAGTTTGATCCCCGGTATCGAGAGAGAGAGAGAGAGAGAGAGAGAAAAGCTAAGCACCCCAGTAACTGGCCAGAAACCAGAACATGTCACCTTCCTTCTACTGCTAGGAGCCACACAGTTTCAGCATTGTTAGCAGATTTTTGTGTGTGCAGATTTACAAAACCAACAGCCCTGTCTTGCTTATCTGGCGAGACGAGTTAAAGCTGATGAACGCTGAAAAACGTGTTCTCTGGCTGTCATGCCACAAGCCGGTTCGGCCGCAGGGCCCGCGGTGAACGCAGCAGCTGCTGCCCCCTCGTGGCGGGCGCTCTCTGTGCGCCGCGCTCCTCTGCCCACGCCTGCCCCCTGGGGTACTGGGTTGGTGCGAAAATGGTCACCCCCGCGCTGATCTAACATCTACACGGATGTTCCTAGAACGTTATAGAAATTACTCACGAAATAGTAGGACATAAACTGTGTGTTTAAGGAGTTTATTAAGCATTCCTGGGCTGCAAAGTAGGTTTATGGAAGATCCTCGCTCCTGACTCACCAGGGCTGGGCATCTTACCGTGCGCTGGGACTCTACCAACCTGAGCGGGCCACCGAGCAGCCCGCGGCGCATGTCGCAGCGCTGATGGGCACACGAGGGGCTGAGCACAGTGGTTACGCGTTTCCATGCCTGCGCCACAACTTCAGGCCCTCTTAGCGCCTCTCACGGGATCCCGGGGTCGGAGCGGGCGCTGCTCCCGACACAGCCCGGGCCACTTCCCCTGGCTCCCCGGCGCCGCTCTCCGGCCCTGGACTCGGGGGCTCTCAGCGGCTCTCAGCAGCATCTTAACTGGGAAGGAGAAGAAACAGGAGGAAAGCCCTATGTACTTTCTGGCTTTGTGCGTAGAAGAGAAAGCGGACGCAGAGATCCCGGTGAGCTGCCGAGGCAGGCCCTCCGCCGGGTCAGGCCTTCAGATGTGGACAGTCGCAAGGACATTTCGACTACGTCCTCGTGAGAGACCACCGAGTCAGACCCACCCAGCGAGTCGCAGCACCCCTGACCCATGGAAGCCCAGATAATAAACGTCTGTTGCTTTAAGACACTAAGTTTTGGCAGGTTAGGGTTGCATGGCATAGAGCACCGGTGGAACTTTCAGAGAACTTGTCTGGAGCCTCCAGAGGCGTCTGGGTGCAGCCCACACCCAGGGCCTTGTCCGTGCGGGGGGCGGTGGAGCAGACCCCAGAGCCCGAGGCTCATGCCGTCCAGACTGAGGCCCGGGGCGCTTCAAGCACGGACCAGAGAAGTTCGTGCAGGGGAGGAACAGAAATGGTCTGTGGCGAGGATGGACTGTGGTGGCGTAAAGAACGTCTCAGCACCACGTAACATCCCTTGGGGCAGATGCCGTCTCACTCCCTTCCCCCGCCTGCTGGCTGGATGTCGTGACTCCCTTGTGAAAGGAGAAGCGACTGTGTGGCTTCAGAGACGAGGTCGACTAGTTATGGCATTGCTGCTCTTTTCTTTCCTCTGGATGATGTGCTCCGGGTCTCCAGGAGAGGCCCCGGGGTGAGGGGCGGAGGCCAGGCGCCTTTCCGGATGTGGGCCTCAGCCCTAGGCTGTCTGACTTGACTGTACCTCTTGGGGGGCTCTGAGCAAGGAAGAACCACCTGTCGGCCATTCTCAGCTTCCTCTGCCCGGAAGCTGCTCAAGAAAACGAGTGTTTGTGGTTGGAAGCCACTTAGTGTGGGGGCCTAGGTCACGGAGCACTAGGGTATATGTCGTTGCTGCACTATCACCTTGTAATGTTTTTGTATTTGGGTTGGAAAGAAAATCTGGGATTCATCCAAGCAAATCTTTTCATGCTGAGGCATAAAACCTGTGTGATTTACGTTTATACTTGCTCTATGTTTCTAACCCGGGCCTCCCCAAATTCCTTTTATTCTTTACTTTTTATTGTAGAAATTGCTTTGCTCTTGTTTTCTAATTGCTAGATTTATCATAGAGAACTTTTTTACACACACCACATTCAGAGTCTTTAAGTACATATTTTCTGAATAGTTGCTCTATAACTGACAGTGCTCTGCATTTGGGGGATATAAAGACAAATGACATACAGTTATTGTCCTTGTAGAGTTTAATCTACTTATGCAGTATGAAGTAATTTGAAAAGAATAGCATGCTATATTTGAAAATACCAATTTTTTTTTTTTTTTTGAGACAAGGTCTTACTTTGTAGTTCAGGCTGGCCCTGAGCTCACTATGTAGCCCAGGCAAGACTCAAACTCAGCAATCCTCCTGTCTCTGCCTCCCGAGTGCTGGGATTACAGGCGTGAGCCACCATGCTCGGCACTGTGATATGTGGTATTGATTGCTGGTGGGCATGAGTCACCACGCCCAGCATTGTATGTGGTTACCAGGTATCGAACTCAGGACCTTGCACTTGCGAGGCAGGCACTGGAGTCACTGAGCTAAATCTCCAGCCCTTGTTTTTATTTTTTTAAGATCATTTTCTTTATCAGTACCTGTTTGTAGTACATAATGGTTTTTGTTGTTGTTGTTTGAGACAGGGTCTCACTATGTAGCCCAGGCAAGCCTTCAACTCACAGCAATCCTCTTGCCTCTGCTTCCCAAGTGCTGGGATTACAGGCGTGAGCCGCCACCCCCGGCACTGTAGTGTGTGGTACTAATTGCTGGTGGACGTGAGTCACCACGCCCAGTACTGTGGTATGTGGTACCGGGGATCGCACTCGGGACCTTGAGCTTGTATGTCAGAACCACTGAGCTAAATCTTAAGCCCTGCAGTACATAATGTCTACATTCTTTGTGGGAAGCCAGAACACCTACGTGACACATCTAAATTCTTTCCTGAAGCCAACAGGAGGAGAGGACTGGCGCGGCCTAAGGCGAGGCGTGGGTGAGCCCAGGACACAGCTGTGCCCACGGTCAGGGCTCGCCCACCTAACGCTGGTGAGCGCTCACCGCACGCCAGGCTGTCCTGCTGGGAGGCGCAGCCAGCGGGCAGGTTTCCGTCCTCACGAGGCGCCCGTCGTGAGGAAAAGCAGACAAGAGCACACAAGTGAGAGGGATGGCGGTTCGACACGGGCCACGCTGCAGCCTACGGGCCGCGGGGAGCTGCAGGGGTGACGCTCGGCTGCGGTGAGAGGACGAGGAGGACAGCTTAGAAGGGCTCGTCGGGGGGAGAGCGCTCCGCGGACAAAACACTATGAAGGAAACTGCGACGACTTGATCGTATTTCGGGAAAGCATTCCCAGTAGAGGGAACGGACAGTGCCAAGTCTCTGAGCCCTAAAATGCGTGAGGAGGAGGGGGAGGCCGTCGAGTGAGAACTGAGGAGAAGGCAGGCCGAGTGAGGCGTGGGCCTGGAGTCCGGGCCCGGTGCCGTCTGTCAGGCTGTCTCCTCGCCACACCCGGGCGAGCGCGGCCCTGCTGTCCCGGCCCTGACCGCTTGTCGGCCGGCGCCCCGCGGAGGCTCTGCGCACGCGCGGGCCCAGGAGCGGCGCGTGAGCCGGCGCCGGCCCGATCCGGCCGCGCTTTCTCCTCCCGTGTCGGGGCCTCACTGCACTGTTTGCACTGACCACGGTTCAGCTGCCGGCAGCCTTCAGTGTTCTGGGGTCACGTTAGCAGCTGAAGATCATGCCGTCAGTCGTAGGCCTTCTCTGCACAAAGGAGCGTTCCCCAAAGCCTTGCCTTTGCTCTCCCGCCGCAGCCCTCTTCGGTTTGAAGGAGCCTGAATTAGGTGCAACAGCGTGCTCTGCCGGCCTCTCGCCTTCCGCAGAGATTTTCCTGAAAACCGCCGGCTGCCGACCAGGTGGGAGCAAACCCCGTTTCCATGGACACAACTCCCCGCTCTCGGATCCAGTTTGAACGGAACCGGTCTGACAGGAACTCCGGGCGAGCGCGTGTCCCCCGGAAGGGGGCAGCCTCGCCCCGCAGGTCAAGCAGAGCCTCGCCTGCCCACAGCGCCTGCCCCATCCGCCTCCGGCGCCAGGCGGGAGCTGTGTCCCCGGGGTCCTTGACAAGCCGCCGGGAGGCTGTGGGGCTCAGCAGGGTGTCGGGGCTCCAGCTCAGGGCCCTGGCGCCGATCACTCCTCCGGGAGCCCAGGCCTGGCCTCTGCGGGCGTGCACGGGGCTGACATCACAGCAGCTGTGAGACAGGGTCTGGCTTTGTAGTCCGGGCTGGCCCTGAGCTCACTATGTAGCCGAGGCAAGCCTGGAACTCAGCAATCCTCCTGCCTCTGCCTCCCGAGTGCTGGGATGACAGGCGTGAGCCACCACGCCCGGCACTGTGGTATGTGGTACTGATGGCTGGTGGGCGTGAGTCCCCATGCTCAGCACTGTATGTGGTTACCGGGATCGAACTCAGGGCCTTGCACTTGCGAGGCAGGCACCGGAACCATTGAGCTAAATCTCCGGCCTATTAGCTCTGCTCTTGAGCAAGATGGCTCAGCACAGAGGCCCCCGGACCCCGACTGTCCGGGGCTGGGAAGCGGGGAACAAAGAGAACTTTGTCAATTACTGTGAACTTTTCTGGTTTTCAGAGATACTGAAAGGTAGTAACCCATAGTCAAATATTGGCCCGTGGCCGGTTTTCATTTTTCCTTTTAAATCGTGAACCCCAAGGAAGCAACCGCATGTCCGTCGTGCTCAGCGTGCAAATAATGGCACACGCAGCCGAGGACGTGCTCCTCACACCTGGAATCTTAGCGGGGCTGAGACAGCGCAGCTAAGAGGACGATTCCTAGGGAGGAAGGCGGGAAGCCGTGAAGCTGGCACCGGCCTTTCCCAAAGCAGGACGGTCCCCGGAGCTCAGTTCCACCACGCAGAGCTGGAAGCCTTTCTCCCCGTGCTGAAGGCCGCAGCCACAGCGGGGCGGGCGCCTCCGCACCCCACAGAGACGCCTGTAAAGCGGGAGATGCTATCACCCCTGGAGGCCGGCTAGAGAGTGAGCTAGAGCAGAAAGATAGAAGGGCCGGCCCCGGCAAGCCCTTTGCAAGCTGCCTTTAAAATGACTCCGGGGGACACAGCATGACTTGTCAGCGCACACCTGCTGTAAAGTACCCCCTTGCAGAAGGGGAGGAAGACAACCATCGTGTGGGTCACAGCCTGAGAGCGCACTCAGCTGCGGGCCGCGGTGACGGGAGTCTGGAGGCCGCACGGGGCCAGGGCCACCGGCAGGGCACCGTGTGGCAGGTGCCACAGAAGGGGGCAGTCTGGCTCCGGCTCGGAGAGGCTCTCCCTCCGGGGGTCACGCGCGAAGTGTGCACGCCGGCCGAGACAACACGCAGGTGCTCGTGACTTCATACACACCACTCGGGGCGAGTGTGAGACAACTTTATTAGTCTTAGAATACATCTTTTTTTGTTCAAGAATATTCTTTTAACACGCTCAGGATAATCTGTGATTAAATGGTCCATCTGGTTTCCTTTAGACAAAGAAAACGAATCAACTGTGAATTTGTTCTGTTCTGCTGAGGTGTGATCCGAGTTGGCCGTGGGAACTGAATAGCTAAGTCCTGTCACGCTGAGCAAGAAGAAGAGAAAAATTATGTCCATTTCAGAACATTTATAAAAAGGTACCTGGAACCATAACTTTAAAAAAAATGTACTACCGTGAGCACATACATTTTTAAATTAATGCTACAAAGATCCTGACCATTGTTAATGGATAAAAATTATATATATATATATATATATTTAAGTTATTACAAGTGAATGTTTTTTTACATCAACTTGTGCTTTTAAAACTACTGTTAGTTTTTTTTTTTTCTGGGAAATGCCAAACTAACTATAAGTTATAGGAAAAGAACAGTGTTTGACACAAAATATACATCAACACTAGAAGAGGCAAAAGGACACTGAGTAATCATCTTTAAATTTCCATCAAAGAAAAAAATTATCCAGTGAAACACATTTCTATGGTAATTGTTAACTTTATGTTTTTATAAGCATACAAGTGAGCTATTTTTTTCTTAGTAACCACAACAAACATTCAGTGTCTAGAAATAAGGGCATGTGTATATATTTACACACATATGTAACAAAGGGCATCTATAGAAACCAGGGCCGGTTCCACACACTTAACCAGAATGTCTCGGAAAGTCCACGCAGGTGCCCATGAGTGGCCCTTCAGTATCGCCAACATTCCGCACAAAAATAGACTAGAAAGGCCGGGCGTGGTGGCTCACACCTGTCATCCCAGCACTCGGGAGGCAGAGACAGGAGGATTGCTGAGTTCAAGGCTTGTCTGGGCTCCCTAGTGAGCTCAGGGCCAGCCTAAACTACAAAGCGAGACCCTGTCTCAAAAAAAAGAAAAAAAGACTAGAAAAGCAAACTCTCCCTACTGCGATCCCTCTTACTAGACTGTGTAAGTAGACGTGACGTGATTAACTCACAAGGAAAAGGCCTGTCCTCAGTGAACATACATGTCATTTGCTGAGGGAACTCAATTCTTTGTTACACTGGCAACAGGCAAACTATGACTCACTGGTTTTCTACACAGAGGTAGCGTCTACAGAGAAATAAAACCCCCTGTGGAAATAGTAGGTTGTTTCCTGTGAATTCACTGTTCACTTGCCATGTGAGGATCCGGCTGGACACACAGCCCTCCCGAGTGGGCCATCAGGTCGGGCAGACAGCCTGCAGGACGGCTGGGTCCTCCCCGACAGTGACTGCTGTCCATTCAGGATTCCTGGTGGGGCCCTGCATAGGGGGCACATGTAACCCCATGATTTACACCCTCATTAATGTGTCCCATGCTACAGGTCCCAGCAAATCAAGCGCGTTTGTCATTCACAGTGTTTTCTTGTTGACTGGGTTTACGCTCCTGGTTTGGCTGTCACACCAACTGCGTGCTATTGGCGGGTAACTTCTCTCTGTTTGGTTAAAGGCTTGCTTTTTTTTTTTATTCTCACTCAATTTTGTACATAATTGAGGTTTTAAGTATGGGGTTTCTGACTCTGAAATGGGAATCTTAAATCGTGAAACAAGATCAGGAGAGGAGTTGAGCATTCTAGGTTAGGAGCCAGCAGCGCTGCCGCGGGAATGGTGCGCCCTCTGGTGGACGGGTGGAGAGGGCCCTTCCCTCAGGTCGCCATCGACGGTACAAAGCCTGCTGTATACATTCATCTGCGGGGAAGACTCCAGTTCCTGACTTTCAAATCTCAGCAAGGATCTAGGGGAATGGGGTAACTACTTGGGATTATGTGATTTCTAACAAAAGCATTATTTAAAATAACAGATTGCGGAACAGAAAACATTGGCCCAGCTGCAGGAGCTGAGTTAATTCACGCCATGCAGAGCACTCTGCACCTCTTCTGAAGGATACATTATTTTCTGAAATGTATTGCACAGAGCACATCAGCATATCCAAGGGCGAGCTCAGTGAATTAGCTCTAAAATGGGCCTTAAATACTCAAAATAGGCATTGTGATTCTCGAACTACATCATCTTTCTCAAACAAAACAGTGCAACACGTTAAGAAGTTTGGATCAAGAGATAGAGAAAGTTGCTCCATGTTGGCTCTTTGAGGTCACCTAACTCTAGCATTGTGTACCCTCAAAACCCCAGCTATTCACGGTCTTCTATCATTTGTACTCAACACACAGAAGGTCTCAGGGAACAAACGGAGGAATCTAATATCTGAAGAGCCTGCAGTTCCCTCACTGTAAAATGGAAAAAGGCATCCAATTTTGAAAGGATTGAAGAATTTCAGAAATGTAAGCACAAGCTATTTGCATCTAAGAACTATATCATATTCAATCAAACTGAGATAGATTTTTAAGTTGTAAAAAGTGTAAAATTATGTAAGGGATCGTGCTCTACTATCAAGCAATGTGCCCTTTAAACAATCTTGCTGAAACTAAAGGCGATACATTTAACCCAAAAGATTCTTGCAACCGTGACCTAAAACCAGTAGTGGGAAGATACCAGCCCAGATTGACCTCAGCCTCCAGAACGTTAAAGAAAGTTACCCAGATACACAAGCTTAAATATTGAGTGAATTCACTTATATAAAAAAAACTCTCTTTATATGATCAATAATAGGAAAAAAGAGAAAAGAGAAAGGTGTTGTAACCCAATGTGGACAATGTATCTAAAAGTGTACCTTGACTGACTACAGTTGTCTTCCATGATTTGTAAGTTCTTTGGCATGTTAATCTGGATTTCAATCAGTATATATATAATAATTGACTCTAGGGCTGGAGATTTAGCTCAGTGGTTCCAGCGCCTGCCTCGCAAGCACAAAGTCCTGAGTTTGATCCCGGTAACCACATACAATGCTGGGCGTGGTGACTCACGCCCACCAGTCATCAATACCACATACCACAGTGCTGGGCACGGTGGCTCACGCCTGTAATCCCAGCACTCAGGAGGCAGAGACAGGAGGATTGCTGAGTTCCAGGCTTGCCTGGGCTACATAGTGAACTCAGGGCCAGCCTGGACTACAAAGCGAGACCCTGTCTCAAAAAAAAAAAAAAGAGATTTTGTAAGGTCACATAAGATAAATGAATCTAATGCTGGAAAAATAAAAGAAGTTGCAGGGAGTGGGGAAAAATAAGGGAAGTGAAGTGTGTTTTGTGCCCATACCAATCCCCTCCTATAATCATTTTGTGTTGCAAACATGCACTAATAAAAAGAAAAAGAACAATCTTGACTCAGAGAATAGATTTTTTTTCCCACCAAGAGGATCTCTTATACTTGTAGTTTAAGGTTTTAACTTGAGAACTGGACCCTAAGTTAAATTTTAATTTACGCTCCATCGCTACACCTGTGTTCACTATTCCTCTGGCGCCAAATGCACAGTGATAGTTCACTGATGGAACAAAAGCCTCCAATATATTATATGCATTTCTATTTCATTGAACTTTTAGTAGACAGATAAAATAAAAATTGGAATTTCATCTAGGATTGGAGCAGTCCCCAAAGTAAACAAGCTTTTTATGTTTTCTTCTCCTTAAGGAACTAAGAGGATGTTTCTAGGTCAAGTTATTTCCGCTTCTTTTAAGTGTTTACTTCTATCTGAATCACACTGGTGTCTTGGGACCCAGAATGTGGATTTAAAGAGGCCCATGTCAAATGTACCTAGACGCGGTGGCCACATAGTACCTAATCTATTCATTTTTTTATACAAAGTAGCAAAGATCCAGCCTTCAAGTAGCACGAGTTAATTTGGCTTCAGTCACTAATACAACTGATACAGCTGGGTCTCTTTCAGTAAAATAAATGCTTAGATATTATTTTGAAAGTTCAACAGCAAATCCTAGTCATAGCTGACCACAGTCCCAAGTCTGCTGCATTTCTAATCCATTCACGTCTGCAGCCAAAATAAAACAGTGCTTCAACTAGAAGCTCCTGTTCTACTCAGCTGACAAGCATAACCGTAGATCTGAAAGTAACTGGCCACACCTGGTGTGATCTTAGGCAGGTGTTCGTGCTTCTGGCCTCCAGTACCCAGAGCAGCGCCTCGTGTGCGTTCCTCACGCTTTCTACACGTGGACAGCTCCTCGTGTGCATTCCTCATGCTTTCTACACGTGGACAGTGTTTCTTTCATTTCTGTATTTTCCGTACAGTGTGGGGAATGAAACTCAGCGCCTCTGGGCTGCGGGGTCTGTGGTGTACCCTGAGCTGCACGTGGGCTTTGTGACACTCACAGTCCTCAGCAACACTAAGAAACTTCCTGTTTACTGTACTTGTCCTGAAGGAAGTTTGCTTATAATTTAGCGAAGTCTCCACAACTTTCATGTTTTTCTCCACTGTCTCCCTTTTTTTTTTTTTTTTTGGTGATTTTCAGTAGAAGCAAGGTATTTTTGGCCACAAAATACCCTACCCCGTGGTTCAATAAACTTTCATACCTGAGCCATGGAACAGGTTTCCTTTTTATAAATTATTACCTAGAAATTATTCCCTTACTTTATAAAAATACTGCTTTTAAAGGTATATTGCAGATTAGGATGTTTGAAAACCAAATAATACTGAAGACAAATATATTTATATTGTTATAAAAATTTCTTCTTTATGAGGAATAAAATCTAAACTATACTCAAGTGCATTTTCTATTGCTTTTTCACTGTATTGACATTTAAGCACAACTATCTTACGTCAAATGCTGAACTCTGTGCTCACCCAAAGGTTAAAAAGACGATCAATTCTTAAGTCTCTAAACCAATGCGTACATAGATTTTAAAATATAATAAAATTGGGTGACATTTCAGATAACCAATTCAGCATGTCGCTTTCAGTGCTAGTGAAAAGGTCACTACCAGAATGATCCAACTAATCACGGCTTTTGTTTTTTCTCTGCAACGATACACCAGTTGCCATGATCGTTTCCGGAGCTCAGAATCTGGAGCTCTGACACGTTCTCCCGCAGGAGGCCGCACAGCTCGCCTTCCCGAAATACATGGTAGTAGCGCATAAAGGCTCTTGAATCCAAAGTGCTGGGCTGCGGCTTGTCGGCAGAAACGGCGCCGTCCGGGCTGGGATCGGAGGCTGGGACGGCAGAGGTCCTTCTCAGGATCTCACTGCCTGAAGCGCGGCCTTTCGGTGAGTCACCTGCACCCACAGCGCGCTCGCCCGTGTTAGCGCTAGGCAGGAACCCCTCTCCTCCAGCTCCTTTATTTGCTCCTCGGTCTCCACTTAAATGCTTCGAAGCGCCTGGCGCTCCCAACCGCTCCAGGCGGTCCTGAGGAGGTTCCAGAAACACTTCCTCATCTAAGTTTGGGTCTTTTGTTGAAAACGGCTCTGGGTGCTCGAAGTCTAAGCTCCGGTGTCTGGAAGGCTGGACCGACACTGTGTTGTTGACCCAGCCTTCTGTGTCTGTGAAGGGCCTCACTTTTTCACTTTGCTTCCTCAGAGTGGATTCGTCCAAAGATCTGGAGGAAAACCAGGAGCGAAAAGACTTTCCTAACGTGTTATAAAATCTGTTTTCTTCCTCAGCTCCCTTCAGAATATTTCCACAACAGGCTCCAGTCGTGACAGGTTCATAGTCCAAGCTATGCGACCGTTTTGAATCGCACCGTGCTGTAAAGCACACAGAGCAGCTGCCTTCAGAGCGAGGAGGACGGTGGGGACGGCTCGCTTCCGGGCGCCCGCACGGCCTCTTCTTCCCGGACTGGCTGGATCCCGAGGCGAGCGGGGAGCACAAGGCTCTGTTCCACGGAACGAGGACATCTTGCTTCTCAAAACGGCGGTTCTTTTGTTCCATTGCCCAAACGTAAATCATCAGCTGGCCTCCGGGAACTAAGACCCTGGCCATTTCTTTTATTGCTCTGATTCTTCTTTGTTTTGTGGAAAAATGGTGTATGACTGAAAGAGAAAAAAAATGATAATGTGCAAACACACACACACACACCACATGGTATCAGACACACAATAAAGCCTGCTGATTCCCTATGTGATGGGCAGATGGAAGAAATCACATGGGTCTGGTTTTAGAAGAAATGTCCATTTTTTTGTCTTTAGTTCCTGTACTTAAAAGAAAGCTGGTTTGGCACAATTATTTAAGTTCTACAGCTTTTCACTTTCTTGCAATATAATAAGAAAAGTAAAATAGAAAATCTGTGAGACATGTTCCAGTTCCAAAATCCTGTGAATTCTGTTGACCAGAAAGACAATAATTGCGAATTATTAAAATTTTAAAAGCAAACTAAGTTTGGCAAATGTCAGGATTCTATGAAATAACTGTTTTAATAATTGGTAATTTTATGGCAATGAAAGATTAATGCTAATCAACAGTGTTAATAAAACTAGCAAAGCAAAAGAAACAGAGAAAACATTAAAAGATTATTCTGAAATTTAGTTATATAATGCTAACCTAAACTAGCCCAGTACACATGAGTGATTATTTAGCATTTTAAAAATGTTAACATGATAAATGTATCTATTTTAAAAAATAAATTTATAGGTCATTATTTTACTTACAATCCATGCAAAGTCAAAGTGAGATTTAAGGCAGTGAATATGGCAGCTTTTATCTAGTCATAAGGATGTTATTAGGCATACTTTTATTCAACAGTCTATAAAATGCTAGTTTCTTAGCCCCTGGAGGAGGAGTTTAATCGTAGTATTCTGTTAAGAGGCAGCAAGCTGTTTTCCTGAACGTAAACCTGCTACAGATACCATGAATGAAACCGTTTGCAGCCAAAGCCGGAGGCTCCCGCCTTGACGTGAGCAGTGCAGACAGATCATGCTGAAGCTGTGTCTTTAGCGTCACATAATCTGGCTGTTACCAGTGATTTCAGATGAGCTAATTTCTACAACGAACCTCCCATGGACGGATAGGAAATATGTAAAACAAGAACTTTGTCTAGATAACCCTGTCGAAGGAAGATCACTCAGCTGGTGCACTACTGTTCACCACGAGGGTTTCATTTCCGTCAGCACCACACATTTATGCTCTGCTGAGAACATGGCAAGTGTAGGGCCCATAAAAACATGCTCATACTAAGTATCTATGTAGGGAAATACTTTTCATCTGAAGTATGAGAAAGGAATTTTGTGTATAAATCATAATCAAAGTTTTTGTTGTTTTGAGACAGGGTCTCGCTTTGTAGTTCAAGCTGGCCCTGAGCTCACTATGTAGCCCAGGTAGGCGTTGAACTCAGAAATCCTCCTGCCTCTGCCTCCCAAATTCTGGGATTACAGGCGTGAGCCACCACGCCTGGCTTGTGGTGTGTGGTACTGACTGCCAATGGACGTGAGTCACCACACCCGCTATTGTTGCATGTGGTTACTGGGGATTGAACCAGGGACCTTGTACTTGCTAGGCAGGCGCCGGAACACTGAGCTAAATCTCTGGCCATCATAATCAAACTTAAGGGCAAAAATAGTATTCCATGTATGTATTTATGCTAAGAGCACAGAAAATAGGTTGGTAAAATTCAATTACTAGATTCCAGAATTAGTTGGAGAATTACACAAGATCACCTTTGAAGTTCTGATACCTCTAATTATTTCCTGTTACTTAATTTGTATCATCTCTCTGTGAAGAATTGTGGGCTTAGTATAAAGCTTGTTATATTCAAATAGATTAATTTTAAAAAGTGCAATTGCAATTGCATTGGAGCAATTAATGGCCTCGAAATAGATTTTCTATTGCAAAACAACGTATAGAATTCCCTTAAACACAGTCTCCGAGCTACTAACATTACTGGGTATCAGGACACATGAAATGAGTAAAGTGAGCCGTATTTGTTTTGGGCATAAATAGTTTTTTTCCCCTTTTTAGCATGTATATATTCTGTGCACACTTGCTGGAAAATTATGAGGGACAAATTCCCTAGACTTATGAACAATCTCATGTCAAGGATCAGAAAATCATTGCAAAACTAGTGCAGTCTGGCACCAGCTGGGCTGTATTTCTCCAGGAACTCGGGTGACAGTGAATAGCACATGGTCCAAGTGACATTCAGTGCCTTCGTCCCAGAATCCTCCACTAATACAGAGCCCCAGCTGTGCAGGACAAGGTAACATAAAGCCTGACAATCTTCACTTTGGAGGAGCGTGGTTTCATTTTAAAATAACAAAGCACTATTTTCAATGAGTAAGATTCTTCTACCACTTTCTTATTCATAAGTAAAAGAAACAGGAATAAATCATCAAAAAAATAAAATAACAGAGTTCAACGGTTTAAACCATAAAAACAATTACAGTGGTCATAAGTGCATTAGAGCTCAAATAAGTGCAGTGGAGTCAAACAGCTCAAGAAGTTGAATTATTTTTTTTGATTAAATTAAATTAACACATAGATGTCTCCACACAGAATGGCTGTTAGGTCACAAGAGCGACTTTGACCATGTGTATTATTCTCAAGGCAAAGTGTGAACATACGACAGCTGCCTCACCTCCTATGGAGATGATGGCATCGAAGCCCTGGTCCCTAAAGGGGAGGCTGAGGTTGTCACACACCATGACTTCACATCCTCTGTTCCGGGCCAGCTCTACCAATGGCCCACAATAGTCACAGCCCAGGATATGGACCTGGCTGTTCACTTTCAGGTACTTTCCAGTGCCACAGCCTGTAAGAAAAAAAAAAAAAAATCAGTGTGACATGCTCTTCTTAAAGAAAAACGTAAGGTAATTTGTTTTGTAACAACCAATATAAACTTTATACTAACTTACTAAGGTAGAATATGAATATAAAGGTGTCCGTAAATGCAAAAGAAAAGCTTTCAGAGTGCTCACACACTTTAAGGCAGAGGAAGGGAATAGAATGAATGTGGGAAGCAGCTCAGCACGGTGTAACTGGACCAGGCATTTATGCCTGGGGTTTTGGGGAATAACTCCTGAGTCGGGGGTCTGCACTTTATGGTGCTGCCCCGAATATACCAGAGGATCTGCTCTCACAAGGAGCTGCCCTGGGTGACCGCTAGAAAACATGTCCTGGCTCCGGGAAAATTCCCCTATTCCTGTGCTGGGCCCGCTGACCGTTGTCTCTCAGGTTAGCAACGTATTGTTTTTCTTCCAGTTTCTACGTGGGCTAGGACAGAGTTTCATAGAGTTAGCAGAATTAATCAACTATATGATGGATGTACTTATTCTTCTGGTCTTATTCTATTAAAAGTTAAGATTAATAGAAAGTAGTACGAGGAAGTTAGAGTTAGGGAAAAGATTTAAGAAAATGGTAGTTTGACATTTTGAGAAATTGATTCTAGACTTATGATCATCATGTTTATAGTTACCATTTGTTTCTGTTCTAGTTTCTAAGAAATGTACTGATTTCTTTACTGTTTTTCTTTCTACCAACCAAATGATAAATGTATAAAATCATAGTAACCATTATTGACATCATGTTACCCTTCTAAATCAGTATAAATATAGCCTGATCAATAAACATGGCACCTGCTCGGTACTGACTGAGAGGTCCTCCCGATCCCGTCTTTGTCTGTCTTTGTCTGTCTTGTGTTTTCTTCATCCTCACCCCCCAACTGAGGTGCTGTCTGATTGCTGGCAGGCCCCGGCAAATGAAGAAATGTTAATTAAATATTCATTGAGGATATTTCCACAAGTCTCAGCAAAGTAGCATAGCCCAGACAGGACTGGCCCATCACTAGGAATAACAGCTCCTGTGTCCTGGAAGTAGGGACAGTCTGTGTGGTTTATCTTCTCATACGTGTCTCTTTTACGGATGTACAGTGCCTGCTATGCCATTCTTTCTCTTGATGTCTCTACAATGTTCTTACTATTCACTGTATTAGCAAAACTACTGTCAACAACTCTTCAACAGCTGTGAAAAATTATTTAACAAAACATGCTTCCCAAATTTTACAGATTGCAATGAAAAGAATTTTAATATCTTTTCTTCTCACCTACTGATGGCAACAGGTTGTCAACAATCTCTGTTGATTCCAAGTACAATTTAATGACTCAGAATACAGCTCAAATAACTTTTAAAAAATGGATCACTGCCGGGCGTGGTGGCTCACGCCTATAATCCCAGCACTCAGGAGGCAGAGACAGGAGGATTGCTGAGTTCGAGGCTTGCCTGGGCTACATAGTGAGCTCAGTGCCAGCCTGAACTACAAAGAGAGACCCTGTCCCCCCCCCCCAAAAAAGGATCATTTTCCCCATATTGTTGGTTGTCTTTTCAATCTACTGGTGAATTTTTTTTAAGCTGGCCCTGAGCTCACTATAGAGCCCAGGCAAGCCTCAAACTCAGCAATCCTCCTGCCTCTGCTTCCCAAATGCTAGGATTATAGGTGTGAGAAACCACGCCTGGCAGAAGCTCTTTAATAAGATGAGATCCCACTTGTTAATTTCTTCTGCTAGTTCTCGTGCTATAGAGGTTTTGTTCATAAAGTCTCTCCCTAAGCCAGTGTCTCCAAGAGTTCTACCTAGCCTGTTTTTTGATGTCCATTTTCTAGGCACAGAAAACTAAATAATTCAGGATTTATGGACCCAAAGATCTAGTTCAATTAAAGCTTGCTGATATTATAAAGAAAACAGGAACATGAATCAATAATCGTTTTGAAACAACACTTTCTACAAGAGATAGAAACTGAAAGTGCTCCATTTTCAAAACAAAGCAGTTCACACTGAGTGGAGCATTATTAGCAACTAAAATTGCATAATACCCTGGAGACATGATACACACACCTCGAAGGTCCTAAGCAAACAAGACCTAGAGAGAAACTTATACTAGTAAGTCTTTATCAAGAAATGTAGGCATGAGGGGGGAACAGAGAAAAAAACACCCGGTATGGAAATAGTGAAACTTAGGTGATGTCTGGGAAGAGTGCACACCCCATAATTCTCAGCCAGTGAAGAACCCGGGAAGGATCTTGTGCTAGGAGGATAAACCGGTGGCTGTAACTGGCCCAAATGTGTCTTTATACTAGACACCCAGTCTTGCAAGATGGTTATTAAGGTCTGAGTTTCAATGCGTTCCTGTCTCCAAGTCCATTCCTTGGGTTTAGGCAAGTAAGAGGACTTCTCACACATCCTATACCTAACCTGGTATTAGAGTTTTTCTTTTGTTTTGTTTGCATTTCCTGGGCTGACAAGGAGCCCTTGGGCCCCAGTGGTGCTCGCCCCCCAGTTTCTGAGGGGGTGGGACACAGCTACACACCGCTATACCTGGCTTCTAGTATTATATTCTAATGTAGATATATCACCCGGTCCCTTTGCAGAAATATTTAAAAAATCAGAGCTGGTATTTGTACGTACTGGCATTACTTGTAGAGGTTTCTGCCTGGGGAAAAAAATCTACAACTATTCAAAAGCAATTGGTTTGCTGCTTCTGAAATACACAGTGGTACTCTTTTTAATAATGTCTCTTTGGTAAGGATTTTCCAAAGTTATGAGAGAGTATAAACAAAATTAAGGCACACTGATGCCAGGTGAGAGCGGACAGTATTTGAGTAAAATCACTCCGACTGAGGCCTTAGGAACATATTATGTCTCATGCGCATGAGAAAAAGCATCCACTATCTGAGAGCAATATTAGGAAAGTAATTCAAAGTGCATTTTTAAATCAAAATCCTGTATATTTCAAGGATGACAGCCATACTTAAAAATAAATAGCTTTGCAAATTCATTTGCTTTTTATTGGCTTGAGAGATACATTTGGAGAAACGAAAGGGGGAAATTACTTCTAAGATACTAATAAAAACAGGTTCATAAACCACTATGGTTAAAGGGAACTATAAAGTAAGCACTGAGTAATGAAGAAGAAACTGAAATCTCTTCAACTTTAAACAGTGTCTGGTAAACTTCCAGAGTCCTGGACCCTTGGTGCATCTGGCATCGAGGCTGAAGGGTGGCAGGGGCACGCCCGGGTATGAAGTCTCAATTACCCGTTTTCTAAGAGCGTGTACCGAGATGCTAGCGAGGGGGACGCTTTATCCTAAGGAAGAGATGAAGAATACTGCTAGGCGTGACTGCATTTTAAAAATCGGGAGTTCTAGCTAGGACCTTCTGTGAGAGAGAATTCTCTTTTCCTGCTCGCTAAAGCCCTGTTTGTCACCATCCACATTTAGCTTCCACCCAAGAGCCACTGATCACACACTTGAGTGGATGGACTGGATTGAGGAATGGACGAGACAGCTGGTTAACAGCGATTTACTGAACTAAAAGTGTCTTCGTGAGAATACTGAAATTCCCCAGGGAATTCCTGTGTGTGTGTGTGGGGGGGGGGGGGGGGGGGGGGGGGTTGGGACTTGCTTATTTTTTTTTTTTTACTATAAGGCTTTACTAGTGATTAATTATAACTGATTATAAATTGCTAATCTAATAATCAGTCAAATTAATACTTCCTTATAGAAATTAATCATATTATCATGCAATCATTTCTTCTGGTCATCCCTCTGAACTTCATTTATCCTTTTCATTGATTTGAAATTTATTTTAAAATGTATCTTTTATTTTACAATCAAAATAATACTATTCGTTTCTTTCTTTAAAAAGTAAAGCTAGTTCTGGGCATGGTGGCTCATGCCTGTAATCCCAGCACTCGGGAGGTGAGCGCCGTCCCTGCACGCACAGCACAGTGGTAGCCTCGTTCAGCCGGGCCTCCCCCGAGGCCCAGCTAAACCTTTGCCAGCCCTTCTAAGTGCCACTGTGGTAAACTGGGCCCAACTACAATTTTTTTTTGTGAAAAATGAAATTCTTCAGTCTCTGTAGCAGTTTGCGGAGTCCCCTACTTTTATCTCTCCCCAGCTACCAAGGGGTTGCCCCTGATTCCTTTCTTCTGAACTCCTACCACACCGGTAACAAATGCTAAACAAGTGGTATAATTAATAGTCCCTCTTGCAGTTTAAACGATAAAAACAGCCACCAGCTGGGCACAGTGGCCACATCTGTAATCTTAGCGGGGCAGGAGGCTGAGGTGTATGCAGAGGCAGTTGGGCAATTTAGCAGCCTGTCTCAAAACAAAAAGGATTCGGGATATAGCTCAGGGGTAGGGTCCGTGTCTAGCAAAGCCTGAGCTCTTGGAGTCAATCCCCAGTGAGCCAAAACAAACAAAACACAAGACAACACACAGACGACAACAACAACAAAAGCTAAAATTTTATAAAACCTCAATGCATATTTTCTAGGCCACTTCAATTTGGTGTCTTGTGAATTCCAATCCCAGCATGCCTCAAATAAATGCAATTCTTTTTTCTTGTTTTCATAATCCTTTTAGTGCCCCCTTTTCTTTCTCTCTCTTTCTCTCTCACTTTCTTTCTCTCTTTCTTTCCCTTTCTTTCTCTCTCTCTCTCTTTCTTTGCATTTTTGTAGTTTCCCTTGGTGATTTTGCTTTTTAAAATGGTGCCCAGGCACTTAGTGTTCCTGAAGGAAGGAAGGATCCAGATGTCCCCCATGGACTAAAAATGAGAGATAAGTTTTGTTTAAGTAAGTGAACAATGTTTTGACAGTAAATTCAATGTTCATGTATCAGTGAGGTTTAATATATAGTGATTGGCAACAAAAGTGTCAAAACTCTCCACAGCAAAATCCTCTTAAGATAATCCTGCCCAGCATGCACCAAGCAGTCATGCTAAGATAATAGGGTAACTCTGACCAAAATCAGCATGAGGTTGAAGTAATTTTTTTTTTTTTTTTTTTTTTTTTGCTAAGGAGGAAGGCAGTCTTTTGTGAGGCCAAAGTAAATGACTTGCCAATTTGCAACTTTGAGAAACTTTAGTCAGGAGCCAGGCTCTCCTGGAAGATGAATAAGGAGGAGATGTCTCTATTTACTGACACCTTTTGGATGTCTTCAGTCCTTTAGAGAAACTCTCGTGTGTGGGAACTCGCCCAGTGTATTGAGAAGCTCCTTGATTGTTGGTAAAGTTTTCCATTGCCTGGGTCATCTCACAGGCAGTAAATAAGATCTCTTGAAACAGAAATACAATGAAACAAGGTTGTATATTAATAAACTGACAAAAGGCTTACAAGAAACTTCTGTACTTTTGTCCTTCTGACGGTGATAAAAGTATTCATGAATTCAGTGTTTGTGTCAACTTCTGTGTAGAGAACACAGGCATCACCTCAGAGACCCCGCCCCACTCCTGCAGCCCGACTTCCGGCTTAAAGCCCGCCCCCTTCCTCATTCCACCCCTCACTCCACACCCAGGTCCCCAGCCCAGGTTTCAGGGCTGCTGCCTGCCTCTCCTGGGAACCCTACCCTCTCTGCCGCTGTGCTTGGGGTGCTGGCGAATTTCCCTGCTTCAACTGGTCTCCTCCAGCTCTTACATCAGTTAATAATGACAATTTCATTTTATTTTGTGATTTTTTTTTTTTGGCCTGTGTGTAATTACGTGTTTTGCTTCAGAATATATTTTTAACACATTCTTGTCATCTAGTCCTTCAATATTTTCATTTTCTTACACTTAAATATTTGCTCCCTTTGGGATTTACTTTGGAGTAGTATGTGAGAAAGTAGCTTTTTCATTGTCTGTCACGTTGTCCCAGGACCATGTATTGACTAGTTCTTTTCCCTTCACTGATTTTAAGATCCTGGTACTTTGCATCTTCTAAAATCAGATTTTTTTTTTCACCCTTCTGCGGTGCTGAGGATCAAACTCAGGACCTACTGCATACAAAACATGTACACTACCACTGAACTACATCCTCAGTCTCCGAATGCAGATTTACTTTTTAAAAAGCGAACACGACTCCTGATTTGAAAGTAGCATGCACCCTTCCAATGTTTCTCCACTGTTCACATCTTCTTTTAAAACCGGAAGCCCTGTACCTGTGTCTGCTTCTCTCACCAGCTGTGATGTCAAACTAGGCCAAGAGTGACTAACTAGAGACTTCGTTCGCTTGGGCTCAGTCAGCAGATAATTGCTCTCAAGTAGCTTCAGCTGGCCTGCTCCACGTGGTACTCCAACCGCATTTTAAGTCATAGTCTTAGATCTACTGAGATTTGGTTTAAGACTTCTCAGTTCAGAAAGATACTGAGCCAAAGCCCTCCAGACAAGCCAGTGATTAAAGATATACTCTAGTAACAAAATACCTACAGAATAAATAAAGGATCATGACATTAATAAGAGGAGATAAGAACTTTTCCATAACCCACAATTCTAGCTCTCTCTCTCTCTCTCTCTCTCTCTCTCTCTCTCTCTCTCTCTCTCTCTCTCTCTCTCTCTCTCTCTCTTTTAAGACAGGGTCTCACTTTGTACTTCAGGCTGGCCCTGAATTCACTATGTAGCCCAGGCTAGCCTTGAACTCGCAGAAATCCTCCTGCCTCTGCCTCCCAAGTGCCTGGCTTACAGGCATGAGCCACCACACTTGGCACTGTGATATGTGGTGCCAGGGTTCAAATTCAGGCCCTTGCACTTCCCAGGCAGACGCTGGAACCACTGAGCTAAATCCCCAGCACTATAATTCTAGCTTTTCACAGAAGCATGAGAACCACCATGGCCCTGAAGGTTACCACTATCTAAATGTAGGTTTGAGGGTGTTTTCGGCTACAGTAACTGATGATAAAAATATCTGCAATAAAGTGAATAATCTGAGCACTGGCAAGCGGTGGACACAGTTTCAGGCTCCTTTCTCAAACAAAAAATAAACAACGAATCTGTAAAGGGGCAGCACACAGTGGAATGGGGTTCGCGCTCCACGGCACAAGCCTGGATTACCGATGTCCGCGACGAGGCTGCCCGGCTTCTGGCCCTGGAGGAACTGGCGGACTCGCGGCCAGGCCTTGCTCTGCAGGTCGCTGAAGAACGGGGCAGTGCTCCTGTACACGTCATGCACGTGCTGCTTCTCCAGCCGGGCGGCTTCAGGATCCATTCTGGCAAAAGCGGGTCAGCCCAAGGCATGAGAGTCAGACTGTGCGCAAGGAACAACTGACCGGGGTTGCAGACTTTCTAAGGTCAGCGCCCCCAGCGGCGACGGCTGTGTCATTCTGACACTTTCTTAGCGCTATCACAAACCTCTCCTGTCACCTCACCTAGTTGCCCGAACGCACGGCCTTCCCCCGTCTGTTAGAAGGCAGTGGTTTGGACAGGGGCTCATCACTGGTGACTTCCTGTCTGTGCAAGATGAACGTTTTAGAAGCAGAGCCAACATTCTTACCAAATGGTTCACTTCCAGCAAGGTCAACCTATTTAGTGCTAAATAGATTTTAAAATTTTCTAACACGTAGCTCATTATGACACTCAAGGAGCCTAATGAGTTTGACCTTTTCAATATCTTTGGATTCTAACCATTTCTCTACTCCTTTACTAAGTCTATTTTAAGAAAAGGGCTCATTTCTTACCTGAATTATTTCAAGAGCCTGAAAACATGTGTTTTGGCTCTTCCATGTTCTCCCCTTGAAGATGTGATAACAATCTCAAATACAAATCTAAGTGTGTCACATTCTATCTTAAGTCTTTTTCAAAGGCATTTTACAACTTCTCCGATCAAGTTGCAGTGATGATAAAAAGCCCTTTCTGATCTGGCCTCAACTAGTTCTTAAGGTTCTTTTCCCTTAAGGTCTTTTTCTAGCACCAAATAAGCCTGTAATACTCAAATGATCAGGGTTTCTCAGATGTGTGATGCTCCCTGTTATGCAGAGGCCTGAAGATATTATGCTATAGCTGTCTGATTTCTAGTCACTCTTGGTACAGGCATCAAGAGTCTTCCCTGAACTTCCATGCGGGGTCAGGGCAATCAGAAGGGAATGAGAAAAGTATGAGTCAATCCTGGAGCTCGCTGTCATTTAGGAGTTAATCTTTTATTCTGTTGGACCATGGGAGTGCGGGGATCTTCCAGGGAAGTAGCCAGGGGTTCAGATTGTGGTTTTACTAATAAATATCAAAGTAGTGTCAATGCTTTAAAAACCTATTTGTTTGGCTCTACTGGTGCCAATTAGGCAATTCAGCACTTTCTTGTGTACTATTGGCCCCCACATGTACGTCTACAGATCACAAAGTTCTGCAATATTTGTGTTTCTATATTTGCTTCTGACACTATCAAGAAAGCCCCAGGGAACTGTCTATTTGATGCTGGACTTCTTGCACTTAGGAGACAGGAGGCTCTCAATAAAGGAACAGACAAATACCTATAACCAGAAAGAATCCTGACTCTTGAGTGCAAAAGGTAGCATACAGTAACTGCTGTCACTCTGGGACTGTGGGAAGGGAAGCCAATGTCCCATGTGCCGTGTAGAAGAGGAAATATCGCCCCAGGCGGGGCAGCCTCTTTCTATCTCCATCTCCACCTGGAAGGAGGAGGCATTTGGATAAGATGCCACAGAACAAATTATTTCATTGCAAAATACCTTTCCTTCCTTGTATAGCCAAGAAATATCTTATGGAGAGATACTTTGAAGCTGTGTAAAAATCATGTTTCTCACACGTGTCCACCAGTTTTAGCATTCACTGTTGATTCCTGCACCGGTTATTCCTACAGTTGTTACCAAATGTACCCTAATTCCGACACTTCCGCCAACACAAAAAATAAAGCTTCTCTGGATTTACTCTAAAAAGCGTAGTAGGTTGTTCCTCAGCTCTGAAGACACGTATGTCCAATCCCTTGCAAAACACCCTAGAGCAAACTCGTAACAGTACAATCTAATGCGTAAGGTCTAAAAAACTTCCACCCAGATTTGATGACACCTTCAGAGGGAACATAGCAAGAAAACATACGCAAACACACGACTTTTAACAGACTACAGAGGAGAAACAATCAAACATGTGAATCAATGCTTTTCAAAATATTAAAATCTCAGTATATTTAAACCCCTAAAGAATCGATGAGGCACTATAATTTGAAGAATTCTAGAAGTATGTTTTATTTTATTTGCAAATGTTAAGAGGCAACTGACAAAAGCCTTATTTCTTCAAATTTGTATTTTTCAAATGGCTCCAGTGTAAGTTTAGAACCTATAGTATCTGCACAGCAGTAACTGGGCACTTTTCTCTAGAATTTTTTTCAGCAATGGCTTAGACTTTACTGTAAACAAGAACTCCTAGGGATAGCTGTCTTTCAGAGGCGTGACCAATGTGAATCTGTTTTGTCTTTATTTTATTTTACAGTTAACTTAGCAATTGCAAAATAAACTACTGACTGATTACTGACTCATAGAGTTGGGAGTATCCAATACGGCAGCTTTAAAATCCTATGGACTGAAATTTTCTACACTACTTCCCGTGTGAATTTTAGGTATACTGTATGTGATGGCTCATTGGTTGTATCAACTTGAGAAGTTTGGTTAAAAGAAATTTAACCAACTGGGATCCACCCTCTGGCTCGGATGGTATGAAGGGGAAATAAGGAAGAACAGATGGGCCTGTCTCCTCGGAGGAGCTTCAGTCTTCACCTTCACCTTGAACCCCATCGTTTGGCTTCTTGCGCAGACTCTTTGGCTCCGCCGTGGATCCTTCAAGCTTCCAGTGTAGACTCTTCAGCCTTCTGTCGCAGGCCCATTGCCTCTTGCTAGGACTTTGCACAGGACAGGGCAGTGGGCTCCAGACTGCTGACGGCGTCCTCTGGTCTCCAGTGTGCCGTCAGCCCGTCTGCGCTCTTCCTCATCCAACACCTTGGGCGGCTGCTGTCAGCCAATCTTGTACGTTCTTATACGTCTGTGTATCTTGTGTTGTATCTGTGTTGCGTTTCTCTAGTACATACTGACTGATACACTGTATAAGCTAATTTCTTGTGGATCTGGTAGCATTTGTAAGGTAGTAAAACTAGTCATAAAACAAAAGCATGGGATTCCAAATAAGACAGGGATTTCTAACCTGTGCTATTAAATTCCAGACATGTAAAATATTCCAGTTAGAAAGGGTCTGCTGTCAAAGCCATATGCAGTGCCCTTCCTCTGATTCCAAAATGCATACCAGCATGCCACAGGGATCCGGAAACTCGGCAGGAAACAGTCATGACTGATTTTTAAGTCTAATTTTTCTCAGAATCATTAGAGCTATAGCACATTTTTCTTCATTTAAACACCTCTTATCTAATCTGAAAACGCCTTCTGTAGGAGCCATTTTGAAAACTGTTCTTCAATTTGACAGTCTCCCCAAAAACAAAGATGGTATTTTCCCTGTGTGCCCTAAATGCTCACACTATATTTATGGACAAAACAAGACTGTGTATTTTTTAATTGAATTCTTTATTGGTACAATTTATATACATCTCAAAATCACATATAACATTGGGAAATTTGTACCAGTATATGACACAAGTTAATTCTCATTTTTACCCATATCCCTACCCACTCCCCCTCCTCCCCCCTTTATACATGCTCTTTTATTTTCTTTCTGTATCATATTTATTCCTTCCCCTCATCACATT
>PVIC010015076.1:0-35656 GCA_004025085.1 Thryonomys swinderianus
ATTTTTATATTAGCATTTGGTTTGTTTTTTCTTGTGTTTCATTGCTAGTCAATCTTAGTTTATTTTTGTTTACCATAGTTTTGAAGGATTAAATTTCAAGAAGAAAAACAAACAAGGACAAGTACTTCTGTAGTTTCAGGCCACATCAATTGCCTGAACAATAAGCCTACACAGGCTAAGGTACACCAGGATTCCAATTGTGTGGCTTCAGTCTTCTGAGGAGGAGTAAATGTGGCAGGAAGGAAGGGATTTAGCTAACAGCCCTCCACACCTCTCTCCTCTTTGCACTTGCTAGTTGTGCATTGTGAGAAGCTTGAGTGTGAAAGTACTGGGTCAATACAAAGTACTTTGGTGTTGTGGGAGAGCACATTTTTGTGACCTCCATCAGTGGACTCTTAATCTCTGGTAGCCTGGGGATTATTACCTCCTATCTTTAGTAACCATGGTGGCCTGTCTCAGCTACACATTTTGGGAGAAGGAAAGACCAGAGAGAAGGGGAGGTCTTACTGCTCTTTACAGTCAGATCCATGGATAAATTGCCACTTGGAGAAGAAAGAAGGGAGGGCATGTAATGGTCTCTCACATATGTTCACACACATGTCTGACAACTAACAGGGTAAAGTGAATGCAATCAGTGACTCACCTGTTGAATCTTCCTGTTTCATTGGTATTGATAGACTACATTAATATAGAATCTTGGTGTACCCTTCTGAGCTTGTAAGAAGAGAAAAAATTGTAAATGACACTAGAAAAAACAATTATGAAACTATATAATAAATATATTTCTACTTCCTATCTTAATATTAAGGAAATTGACTAGTATTTGTGCTAAGATAGACCAACTCTTGTAGTATTGTATATCAGAAGAAATTACAGTTTATCTTTTATATTATTATTGACAGTGTCTGCTAGTTGCAAAATATCAATACAGCACTTTACTTTTAGTTATATTGGTCTCTTATTTTGACTTTCTCATACTTAAACGATTAACTGTTAACTTTAAAACTTACCATATGAAATTTTACCTGTCTCTTCTTGTTGCTTCCAATTATTTTCCTGGGTGCTATCATTTGCTTCTATTATTATTATTATCCTTCTTTGAAAATAGGATGACTTTACTGAATGGTAAATTTTGATCTCTGGAAGCCTGGAGATTGATTACATCCTTAAAATATTTTTATTTTTAAATTTTATTTGTTTGTTTGTTTGTTTGTTTATTTATTTATTTATTTGAGACAGGGTCTCACTTTGTAGTTCAGGCTGGCCCTGAGCTCACCGTGTAGCCCAGGCAAGTCTCAAACTCAGCAGTCCTCCTGCCTCTGCCTTCTGAGTGGTGGGATGGCAGATGTAGGCCATCACGCCCAGCATATGTGTTTCTGATTGCTCATGGTATTGTTGTATGTGGTTACTGGGCATTGAACCAGGGACCTTGTGCTTGCTGGCAGGTGCTAGAATCACTGAGCTAAATCTCCAGCCCTTTTATTTTTATTTTTTTGTGGAACTGGGGGATTGAACTCAGGACCTTGCACTTGCCAGGCAAGTGGTAGTACCACTGAGTTGCATCGCCAGTCCTAATTACATCCTGACTTTAGTAATCACAGCTGCCCATCAGCTGTACATTTGGGGAGAAAATATAGGACAAGGTGTGCCAGTAATTTCTGTAATAGCATTATATTTGTTGACCTTCTTGTTGAATAGGAAGTGTATTTGTTCCTCCCCCTTTAAAACACTATTAAATACCATGGATACATCTTCACTAAGATGTCTTCTGTGAGCCTAAAGTCTTTTTCTATAAGGTTAGTGCTAATGCAGAACTCACCCAAGCGAATGAATAATTTTTGCGACTTCCAATGTGAATTACTTTGCACTTGCCTGCTCTGAGCTTCATCTGCCACTGTTTTGCTCAATTACTGAGTTTGAATTCTGTGTTTCTCACATCCATCTGTGTGGACACAGGGAACTAAAATAATTTTGTATAGTCAGCAAATTTTAGCACCTCATTATTTAGTCCATCTTTGAGAGTGTTAAAGATTTTCTGCACAACATTGCTCTTGTATCGATTGCTGACACCCCACTATTAACTCTTTCCCATGCTGAGAGCTGTTCATTTATTCTTTCCTTTTCCTTCTGTCTCTTAAACTACTGTTAACACATGATTGACAACTCTCTACTTCTTACCCGATGTTTGCCAAATTTTCTTAATAGTTGCTTGTATAGAACTTCATCAAAATCCCTTTGAGTCAAAGTAAATTACATCCACTAGTTTTCCTTGATCCACCATTTTGTTTATTCCATAAAATTATGCATTAAAAATACCAAAGGAACATAAAATAGCAACTTCCAGATAATCCTTCTCTTCTTTTTTGTATATGCCTCTGCTTTCCTCCCCATTTAATATTAATTTTCTGTTGATGTCAGCCCCAGCCTCCCACTGAACAGCTACAAACTAAAGATGCACTCCTTGCTTCATATTAATGCTGGAATACAGCTAAGGTTGGTTCCACTAAAGTGGTGAATTCCTCTGTTTGGCCATCATCATCCTGGGCTTTCTAACTTTCATCATTTACCGGTTTCTCAGAAATTTCTAGAAAGCAAGTTTCTTTTTAGTAGATAACACTTGAATATTTTGTTTTTGATTTTGCCATGACTTTTTTTATTAGATATTAATTTGGGCCATATTTACCACCTTCAATAGAAAAAAATCAGAATTAAAAAAAGAAAAATTAAAGGTGTATAATAAGTAGTGTGTGAAACTTTCTCCTTTGTCACAGCTCCAGGCAGACCCTGTTCTTTGTCAGTGGCAGCTGTCCCTCACCTTGATGAGGGCACAAGTTATGGTGGTACTACGTAGGTAATAGGGAGAAAGCCACAGGCAGGTGCTACGTTTTCAATGTGGACCGTCTCCTAAGGATTTGTGGGCTATAGGCCAGTCCTCAGTGTGGTAGAACTTTTAAGAGGTGAGGCCTAGGGTAAAGTTGGTTAGGCTGTTAGGGACATAGCCTTCAGAAGAAACTGATCATTCTCTAGGGCCTCTAGTTTCTGCAAGACTATGTTGTTATGAAACAGTGGTTCTTGTCCCCTGACTCGTCTCATTTCCTGTGTTGATACATGATCTCTCCTGCTAATGTGAGCTCCTACTTTGATGCTACCTACCACGAAGTGACGTAGCTAAAGGGCCTTGCCAGCTGATACCATGCTGTTTGGACTTTCAGCCTCTAGGTAGTCTGGCTGCGCTCATGCTGGAGTGAAGAATGATGGCTTGAGAGCCACTGTGGATACCTCTAGAAAGCCAGGGAAGACACTGAAGTCAGCTGCCCCAGTCCATTGGGAGGGAGGATGGTGGAGCAAAGGAAAACCAAGGGAAGGGGCGCAACAGTTGCCTGCTTTGGTTTTGGTGGGGAGGAATGAGAGTCAGGTTTTTCTTGTCTGTCTCATTTCCTCCCTGAGAGATTTTATCCTCCTGAATTGTGAAGGGAACTGAAGGATGATGATCTGTCTTCTATAACTACTTCAAAGCTGATCTGGGGCAATTGACTCTTCGTACCAGAAGGATAAAATCTCTCACTGAGGACTGTAGTGCTATGTAGTGTTCTGGTTGTTCCTGTGGAGGCACCAGTTGGAAACCTTGTATCTTTAGCAGCTTTCTGTGGTTTTTCTTAATCCTGGAAAACACAAAGTTTATCAACAGTTTAAAGATTCAGGTAGTGTAATTACTCTTACAGCATACTACTGGAGCTTCCTTTCCACTGAATACCCAAGATTCAGAGCAAAGTTTTCAGAACGTTCCCTGGTTTCAGCCCTGACCCTCACTGACACAGGCCTACAGCTGCTATAGATGCAGCTCTCCCAGCCCTGTCTCCAGTTTAATCTGGCATGGCTCCTCTGGTGTATTGCCTTCACAGTAAAGACCCACTTTGGTGATCCTGCAAAAAAATAAATAAAATAAAAATAAACCAAAATTGTAAGCCAAATACACTTTTTGTCTTTATAAAGTATCTAGCCTCAGTATTTTTTATTAATAGCAACAAAACTAATACAGGAGGCTGCATATTGATATTGAAGTTTACATACCTTTTGTGCCTCACAACAAACTTAGAAGGTCTGTAAATATTATGGTTGGTGTTTAATTGCACTAAAACATATGCGTCACATCATTTACCCAAGGCTGTAGAGTGCACTAATGATGCTAAACTGGAATTCAAGTGTTCTGATTCTTCATCCACAATTCCTCCTATTCTTACATGCTGCCATTGTGAGCTGTTCTGTTCCTTTGAGCTGAATGTGTAAAAGATATGTCATTTTAAAAATTACTTGTAGTTCCTTATATACTATTTCAAAGTCTTTTTAGGAGAGACACAATTCCAAATGTGGAGGGGACATATCCTTGCCCTCTTATATCTTCTACCTGCCAAATCTTACCCTTTTGAAGTGAAGGACATTTTCATTTTGGATTAATATTAAGACTACATAAAAAAGCATTTTGCTCTCTGAGGCAAGCTTTTCTTCACTGTTTCAACAAAGCATTTATACTTTTATCATTTTTTTCCCTACAAAAGTCTCCCTCATTTAAATTGTCACAGCTTGGGAGCCCTGCCTGGAATACATAATAACTGCTTGTAACACTTAAAATGAAAACAAATTTACCAAGAATGGTGGAATGACAACAAAGAGCAAGAAAAATATAAGTACATGGAAAATAGTCTCTCCTACGCATATATTTTCAGCACTAAGTATTTTTTTTAAAATTGAAATTGCTGTTTCCCATTCTCCCCCTTAGTGCCTCGTCATCTAGATTATTTTTCCTGGGGCTGGGGAAGCTTTAAAATCTAAGGACCTAACAAGAGAAATGAATCTTTAGAATAATTATTTCATTTCCTGTGTTTTGAAGGGAACATTGGGGGAGCAATATTGAATCTGAGCTGAACCCCAACTGAGATGTATGTAGTTAGAGCTGGGTTTCTTTATTAGCCTGGTGCTGTTGTTTGTTGGGTTGAGTCATTTTTTGATAGAATGAAGGACTGTGGCTTTCCATAGCACCCCTGGCTTCTATGTATTAGATTTGAGCAGCATCCTTTTCCCTGGTTGCCACAGCCAAATATATTCTCAGACATTGCCTAAATGTTCAGGTTTGCAAATACTAGCTTAAAGGCAAGGTTCTTAGGAATGTAATTGTGGACTTCAGTAGGTGCTTTGACAAACCTCCCTCTTCTCCTAAGCAGTCTCTCAGCATTGGGGCAGACTCATCTCGATCCCAGGAAATAAATTCTCCATCGAGGAAGCTTGTGTGCTCACCTAGCCTTTGCTTATGCTTTTATGGTCAATTATCATTCTGAAAAATCCATTTAGTCTCTCTTGCTAGAGCTAGCTGGAGTTGGCAAAAACATTTTGAGAGCTTCTCCCTTAGTTGGGAAGAGCGTATGACATTTCCTGAAAATTCCATGCTCCTCTCTGGTCATGCTCTATTATTTCTCCCTTCCACCCACTGTGAGAGCTGTGATCTAAGAGAACCTGACTGGGAAGCAGCAGACCTCAGTCACTATGGACAAGTCAGTCCTTGCTCTGGCTTTTGTTTTCTTATCCATACAGTCAAAAAAAGTAATTGGACTAGATAGTATATCTTTGTGGCTCCTTTCTCTTTCAAGTATTCTGGCCAGAATGTTCTTATTTTTCTTAGCTTCTATAATCTATCAATTCCGTCTGTAGAAGCAACCCTTTCCTCTTTTTTTTTTTTTTTGAGACAGGGTCTCGCTTTTTAGTTCAGGCTGGCCCTGAGCTCACTATGTAGCCCAGGCAAGCCTCAAACTCAGCAATCCTCCTGCCTTGGCCTCCCAAGTGCTGGGATGACAGGCTTGAGCCACCACGCCCGGCAACCCTTTCCTCTTTTAATGGTATTAACCTATACCCTGTTTTCGCAAAAATGTTGTTTATAGTTGATCAATTTACTTTATCTGTGTCCTCCATCCCATCCCCACCCCACCCCAAGCCTAACTTTATTAACTCATTAATGAGTTTATAAAATTTAGCTACCTTTCTTGAAAACAGACAATTTATTTGTCCTAATAATTAAATCAAGAAAAGTTGAGTTCAACCTCATCTTAAAAGAGTACTTTGGGATTAAATGGTTAAATGAAACCATACTTAAAATACATTGGGGTAATAGGTTACTTAAAGTAACTTGCTGGGAAAACCTCTTGGAAAAGAGAACATTAAAAAAAATACATCAAGTAACCATTTCTCAATTTAGGTAGATATAGCATTTAAAAATAATGAAAATCGTGTTCATTCCTATAAATCCATCCAACCTTCTGCTGATACTCTTATAACACTGTTAGTGTTTATACCCTTTTGATGTCCAAATCTGACTTTCCCAGACATTCCTGGTGCTGTCAGGTTAGGTGTGGTTGAGGTGACAAGGGTTTCTCTGGCTCCTATTTGCTGCTGCTGCCTGATTTTAGGCAAGACAATTTCCCTTTTCTGAGCTTCAGTTTCCTTCTTTCTAAAATGAGGTAGTTGAATTTAATTTCTAAATTCTTAGGTATTTCTAAGATTGAAGGAGTTGAATCAGAAACACTGGTTAGAAACACAGCTTTGGAACAGACTTTAAGCAAGGTCAGGGAGCTGGATTCTAGTTAGTCCCGGAATGAGCAAACCCTGGGTTTTTCCACTGCTGAAGAAAAGCAGTGGTGGGGGATGGGACTCTCTCTTCCACACTACTCCCTGCCCCCAGGCTTCAGTACCTGCTGATAAAGGCTAACAGTTCTAGGAAACAGGGTGGGACCTCGTTAAGGAAACTGTAAGGACCAGCCCAGAAGGTGAAGGAAAGAACCCCTGCGCCCCTGTGGAGGAGATGGGTGTTCTGGACCCTAGAGGGGCTGTATGCAGAGTTTGTGTGGGAAGCAGGTAAGGTGGCCTCCCTGTGCTAGGAACAGGCGAGGCAGTCAAAGGGCTGCTTGGTGTGCTCTCACTGTTCACCAGGAGACAAGGTGTGGTGCTGTTCAGAAAGCCAGATCTCACTGCCTTAAAAATCTGCCTCATCCCAAACTCTTCCCTGGTCATAAATCCCTGAGTGAGAGAAAGCAGCCATAAGGGTTTCCAAGGCATGTCTAGTTCAGGAAATGGCCCGAGGATTTATTCCATTGATTACTCTTGAAGGTGCTCTGGACACCTGGATTATCATCACATCATAAATTAACTTGCTAAATAATGTTTACCGAGGGATGACTGTGGGCCAGGCACTGTGCTAGATGCTGGGCTCTCTCAGGGAGGAACCACCCAAGATCTCTGCCCCAACAGTGCACGGAGTCACAGGAAGGCAGCTGTGTGGTAAACAGAATGAGTAAATCGAAAGGCATGTTGGACAGTAAGGGAATTTAGGAGAAAAAAAAGAAATGCTACCATTTGCTTTTTCCTCTTTTCCTTTTATTTTTCTGGGAGCTCCAGTTTCAAAATACTACAAAATATTTTTCCTCATTAAAAGTTCTTATTCAGCCTTTTTCATTGTTGGTGTGACTAGTATATTGTTTGAGACCACTCTGTACTATATTTTAAGTTTTATTAGTTATATAGTGTTAAAATTTCTTATCTGTTTAATGACACAGCTTCTAAGTTTCCTTTCAACAGTTCTGTAAAGTGGGCAGTAAAGCTGTCTTTACCTCCATTTTGCAGATGAAAAGCCTGAGGTTCAAAGAGTTTGAACAGCAGGATGGTTCACCTCTTCCTCAGTATTCCTTTGGACATTTATATAGAATGTTTTTATGTTTCGAGTCAGGGTCTCACTATGCAGTTCAGGCTACCCTTGAACTCACTGTGCAGCCCAGACTGACCTCTAACTTACTTCAATCCCTCTGCCTCAGCCTCTTGAGTGCTGGGAAACAGGCATGTATCACCACACCTGGCTACACAGGAAATATTTTTGGCATTTTCTCTGTGAGAAAAATTGTTAACAATTTCAAGTAGTTGCCTTCAAAAGTAGGGAACAAACCTGTCTATGTAATGCCATTTTTTTTGCAGCCATATACCTGATAGAATGTTTCCCGTTGTGGGGAAGTGATAGAAATTTATTTACGTATGTGCTTTATTGTCAGCACTGTGTTTCCTGATCCATGTCATTCTCACAGGCCAAAAGATTTCCTTCGCACTCTGGCAACCTGCCACCCTAAAATTGATTGATTTTATTGGTACATTTTATATACACATCATGATCACAGTCAACTTTGAGAATTTGTACCAGTACATGACACGACTTAATTCTCATTTCTTTCCCTTTTCCCTGCTCTCCTTACAACCCCTGCCTCATATATACATAAGCTTTGCTTCCTTGTTAAAATTTTGTTTTTTTCAACTTGCCCCTTTCATATAAAGCTAAGGAAACTTTTTATTTTATAATATAAAATGGGTGAAATACAAACACTTCATTCCTCTGTAGTCTGTCTGAAACTAGTGAAAGAAAGCATGTTATATTTATTCTTGTGTTGCCCACCTTCTGGGATTTAACATCAACTACATTTTCTGGAAATGGGTCACATTTTTGGATGTAATCTAGGTAAGTCTTCTTTACAGCACAACTGGAATACAGACACATGCGTGTGTGCGTGTGCGCGCACACACACATACACGCACACACACACACAGAGTCCCAGAGTTCCTGAGGAATGTGCCTTGTGCATATTCTGAGTACTGAAGTACTGCCCTTATTTGTGGTTTCACATTACTATGTTGTAGTTAACCAGGGTTCACTGGAATAGAAAAAGTGAGTACAGTAAAATAAGGCATTTGAGAGAGAGGCCAGTCTCATTCCTATAACTTTTAAAAAATTTTTTTACTTTAATTTTTTATTTTTCTTGAGGGAGGGTCTCACTTTGTAGTTTAGCCTGGCCCTGAACTCATTATGTAGCCCAGGCTCACCTCGAACTTGTAGCAGTCCTCCTGCCTCTGCCTCTGCCTCCTGAGTGCTGGGATTACAGGTGTGAGCGACCATGATGGCAATATGGTGTGTGGTACTGGGGTTAGAACTCAGGACCTTGTGCTTGCCAGGCAGATGCTAGAACTACTGAGCTAAATCCTTGGCCTCTCCTATAACATTTTTACAGTATAATTATTATGGCTTATTTTTAATCTGTTCTTATGGCTAATTTATGAATTAGGTATGTATGTGTAGCAAAAATGTGCTTTTATATAGAGTTTGACACCATCCAGAGTTTTGGGCATCTGGAGATGTTGGACCATGTTGCCCTTTGCTAAAGGGAAACTTACAGTTATAATTTGACATCCTAGAGAGATGAATTTGTGTCTATGAATTTTTTTTGTTTCTCCTTCTCCCTGACTCCCATCATCCCATCATTCTCCTGATTGGTTCTTTTCATGTCAGCTTTTGGGTTCTTTTCCATCAACACTCACAGCCCAATTAATATAACAGAGAATACTAAGGAAGATAAAGTTACTTCTGCTGCTGTTGCAAAAATGTGATTATTTAGGCATTCTGACAAACATAAATGCCTTTTTTTTTTTTTTAAGACAGAGTCTCACTTTGTAGTTCAGGCTGGCCCTGAGCTTACTATGTAGCCCAGGTAAGCCTCAAATCTCAATCCCCCTGCCTCTGCCTCCTGAGTGCTGAGATTACAGGCATGAGCCACCATGCCTGGCATTGTGGTATGTGGTACTGATTGCTGGTAGGTGTGAGTCACCATGCCTGGTATTGTTGTATGTGGTTACTGGGGACCTAACCAGGGACCTTGCACTTGCTAGGCAGGCACCACTGAGCTACCCCACCCACACATACTTTTTGTAGTACTAGGTTTTAAACTCAGGACCTTGCACTTGCCAGGCAGGTGCAGCACCAGTGAGCTCCATCCCTGACCCACATAAATGCCTTTTAAAAATATGTTACCTAGGGGCTGGGGATTTAGCTCAAGTGATACCATGCTAACCTTGGATGCACAAGAGCCCAAGTTCGAACCTGGTACCACAAAAAAAAAAAAGTTACCAAAATAATTGAGAATCCTGTTCTTATCATTAATATGAAAAACAGGAGGATTTCTATCTCTGTGCCTTTCCTCTTACTGTCTCTCTGAATATAAATCTAACAGGTAAAAATGAAGCAGTGTGTTTCTTTGGGAGAAAAATGAGCTTTCAAATACAGAAATCATGGATCTGGAACCTGACATGACATTTTATTAATTGTGTGGTTTTATCTTATTGAGTTTACTTCTCTGAAATTTTATTTTCCTGAGACAGTGGATGGAATTTGGATAGAGTACACCTACTCACAAAGTGTTAGCTTGCATTGTTTTCTACCCTCACCCCCTTTATTTAGTGATAAAATTTTCTTGGGAGTGAAGTTTTTATGTGACAAGCTTATTTCTCCATTACAGCTTCCTATAGCCAGGGCCCTATTTGTGGTGCACCCTGGCAATGTAAGCTCCCCAAGTGTGCTATGGTGGGAACTGTGATCTCTTTACCGTGAAGTGCTTCCAAAATGTATTCTTTGGTCGGGTGTGGTAGCTCACGCCTGTCATCCCAGCACTCGGGAGGCAGAGACAGGAGGATTGCTGAGTTCGAGGCTTGCCTGGGCTACATAGTGTGCTCAGAGCCAGCCTGAACTACAAAGCGAGACCCTGTCTCAAAAAAAGAAAATAAATAAACAAAATGTATTCTTTGCAACCATCCTGCGGCTGAAAGTGACAGGCTCTGGCTCATGCACTGATCTCTTCCAGTCTTGTGGTGTGACTGTTTGCCCTTTCGCATCCTTGGATTTGGGAATCAGGAAGTCAGGTACCTGGGAGAAATAACTGATGCCCTTCAGGCTCAGTGTCTCATAAATCTTCTTTCAGCCCTAATGTGGTACCAGGACATTCTTGCCATCCTTACCCCAGGTGGAAGTTTCCGACAAATGGTGCCTTCCTAGGCAGCTGTTCTTGTCTTAATTTGATGTCTGGGAAAAGCCCCGTGATTACATCACTGAGCAGAGAAAGCCACTGTGTAGATGACTTGTGGACACTTTGAAAAGATATAAAGGACCCATCCAGCTCTCACCTCCTTCCTCCATGTTAGATGAGAAGGAAGACAGCCGCTCAGTAGTACCAGGCTAGAGCTTCTCCAGGGGACAAACACAAATTGCTTTCCTTATTTTTGTGATCCGAGGGGTCAGTGCCTGGTGGGGAACAGGGACTCTAGCCCGAGAGATGCTTCCACAACCGCATCCAACATGCCACATGTTGCCTTCCTGCTAAAGTAGAGAGTGGGTCTGCTAAAGAAATAAAGCAGAGGTGAGAAAAAACATACAAATAACTGGAGAAGAAGATGGAAGTCAGATTTAACATGCTGGACTATCTAAAACTGAGTAAGCTCCATTAACTCTGTATGAATAACTGGATGAAATATATCTCAAGCAAAGTGGAAATTGCCTAAAGAAGTAAATAATTTCTTGACAGAGCTTTTCATAAATAATCATGGTCTTTCTCTGCTGCATAGTTCCTGTCTAAATTGTCATCAACATATTTTTGGTTTCACCAATAAGATATGCAGTTGTGTTTTTATGATGGGAAAAAAAAGCTAAGTACTTAGTAATATCCCCTTAGAATTATTCCTTAAATTCTATTTGGACCCAGAATGCACTGAGGAGACCCAGTAAACCAAACAAAACAGGAAGAAAATAATAAATAACTTTGAGGTCTTGCACACATGCACATGCAGTGATGCTAGTGACCCCTTTGCACTGAAGTTTAGAATTCATTGTGCAGTGAGTGCACAGGTGATAAAATCTGGTCTGCTAGGATCCTGCAAAGCCAGGCAGAGGGATCCTCTACAGGTGAACATCACTATGGAGAATAGTTTATCTATGCGCAGGTTTAAGTAAGCACTGGAATAAAGCACCAGTTGTTGATTTGCATGTGTGATCGTTTTCCTGAAATAGCAGAAATGAAAAGAAATATGCAAAGATATATATTTCAACTCTCTTCCTGATTTCAATTTATTCTAGAGCCATAAGATAGTTGCCTTTTATTTTGAAAGCAGATCTGAAATGCTCAAAAGGCCCAGGGAGTCAATGTCGATCTCCTGTATGTTCAAGGGCGCTCCACCCCTCACCCCGCCTTGGCTCAGCGCCTCAACCTAGTTCCTCACCACACCCTGTCCTTGTCTCTGTTTTTGCTGCTGCCTCTCTTTGAAATTCTACTCTGAAAATCCTGCTGTCTTTCTAAGATCAGGTCTTTCTAAGACCTGTTTTCAGGAGTCCCTCAAAGATGAGTATTATCCTGCGGTCCTTTGCTTTGATCATCCTATACTGAGTTTTGTGTGTTAGTTACCTGCAGCCTCCCTTACCGAGTACAAACTCCTCAAGGGCCTACACTTTTCTTATTTATTTATCTTTTTTTTTTTTTTTAGAATTACAGATCTTTATTTAAAAATCTGATCAGCCAATTTACCGTTTTCCACCAACTCTGGGAGCAGAAACCTTTACAGGTTTCACAATCTTCTGCTTAGGTGCTGCCTTTGTGGGAGCCTTAGCAGCAGCCATTGCAGTCTTTTTAGATGCTTGCTTAGCCTTTTTTGCTTCCTTGGCAGCCCTGATAGCTTGCTCTCTTTGGGCCTTTCTAACTTCTGGTTTCTGATTCCTCTTGGGCATTATATCAGCAAGAGTTGCACCAGTGATGGCCCTCTGGAATTTGACTGCTCATCGTGTTCTTTTCTTTTGAATTTCTTCCGACTGTCCCTTTTTGTGCTTTCTTCTGTAGAGGACAGTGCAATTTATTTGTCGAGGATTCCTCTTGGAAAGGAATGCAGATTCGCATTTTGCATTAAGAAACTGGAAAACCTTCCTGTCGGTCCTGGCGTAATGCCTACTGTATCCTGGGTAGATCTTGTACCAGCTAAAACTGCACAGCTCGACCTTCGTGGTGGCAGCCAGCAGTTAGAAGGAAAGATAGCGAAGAGCTCTTATTTATCTTTTTAAGCTTTTCAGCACAGGAAAGGTGAAATGCTGGCTGATACACATTTTCCTTTCTGTTTAGATTGTAGTGATTCATAGTTTGTTAATTGGAATGAATCCTTCAATATTTAAACCCCCTGCTACTTGTGAGTTTTAGCTGGGTATCGCATTGTGTCCTAGTTTTTGCCTCCAAAAATTGTTTATCCTTCTGCCCAGCAAGAGTTTGGGCTTTGGAAGATGGGGCCATATTGTGTCTTCCATTTCAAATCCCATCTCTCAGACTGTATTTTCCACATTGACTTTTCCTTTACAGCCCAAACTAATTGTGTGTTCAGATTTAGTGCAGAGTTTATAAGAAGGACCCCTTCTGAGCAGTGGATCCTGGGTTGGCATCAGCCAGAGGACTCCAGATTGATCACCACAGTGCTTTTCGTTGGTGCCTGGTGAGGTGTTTTTTTTCCTGTCTTCCAGGGATCCTGGTAGAAAACTTGCCAGGGCAAGTGTTTGCTTTTCTTATGACTTTTTCTGATGGTTTTTCTGTTGGCTGGTGAGGATTGGTAATTTTCCATAGTCAGAGGACTTGTGCCAGGTGGGCAGTTTCCCTTGGGTTAGTACACTACCCTGTGATAAGATTCAGAGCAAGTGAACTGTATAGTTGTTACAGATGTTTGGGTATCAGCTACAGAAGAAAAGAGCCCAAGGAACATGACATCTTAAGGGAGCTAAAGAACCCAGAAAGATAGATGAAACAGGGTCCCACCCAATAAGATATCTAAACAACATGTGGGAACCTATGGCTGCTACACATACTAATTGTCTAATCCACAATAGGAAGGACTGTGAGTTTGTTGAAAGGTTGTCTGCTTAACTGCTAAAGTTGGGATGATCTTGCTGGTGAACTTCCTAGAGAAGCAACATGTTTTAAAAAGGTAACATATGCATGTACATACATGCATGCATAATTATAGTTCATTTCTGTTGAGTTTGAGATCCTTTGTACTTTAAATATCTTGTTCTGTCTTCACAACAATCCTTAGAGAAAAATCATGTTGTATCTACTTTATAAATAACCAAATGAGCTATGTCATATATTTTCTTATTTCTATAGATATTTATTTATTTTTAGTTTTTTTTGAGACAGAGTCTCTCTTCGTAATTCAGGGAGGTCCTGAGCTCACTATATAGACCAGGCTGGGCTTAAACTCACAGCAATCCTCCTGCCTCTGCCTCTTGGATACTGGGATTACAGGCATGAACTGCCGTGCCCAGCTAAAATTAACTTTTTTTTTTTTTTTTGAGACAGGCTCTTGTTTTGTAGTTCAGGCTTGGCCTGAGGTCACTATGTAGCCTAGGCAAGCCTGGAACTCAGCAATCCTCCTACCTCTGCCTCTTGAGTGCTGGGATGACAGGTGTGAGCCACCACGCCTGGCAATTCTTTTTTCTTTTAAGTACTAGGGATCGAACCTGGGACCTTGCACTTGTGAGGCAGGCACCAGAACCACTGAGCTAAATCCCCAGCCTGATAGTAATAAAAGAAAAAGAAGAGCTTGGCAAATGCATCTATCAAAATAGAAATAGATGCATTTGCCAAGCTCTTCTTTTTCTTTTATTTCTCCAAAAGACTGGGAGAAATGAAGTTTCTTAACAATTTTAGTTTCTACTGTTGACCCAGGAAAAGGGTGCGTAAGACATTTGATGGAGAATAAAACATCAGTTGGGAGGGCTGGAATGGATGTGGAAGGGTGGGGAACAAGTATTTTCTTTAAGGTAGAGCTGATATTTTGGGATGTGACAGGTACAATGAGGATAGCTCCACTGTTGAGAGTAATTTGCCCAATGTCCAGGTCTGCATGAACCCTTCGTTCCTGGTACAGATGTTCTTCAAAACTCCAAGTGGTCATAGTGAGGCTTTTTCAGAAGTGGTTGGATCTAGAATATGTGAAGCTGGGATTGATTCATGGTGCAGTGGTAGGATCAAGGGCACTAGGATCAGGGGTGTGAGTAGTGTCCACCCTTATTTTAGAATAAGGAGCCTGGATAAGATGTAAGGGATAGAAAGCTGTGGTTGATCCTTGTAGCTTTTCTACCTTGTGTGTGCCATGAGTTGTTTCTTCTCTGCCATGCTGCCCTTCTTATGGATTGAAACCTCTACAAATTGTGAGCTAAGTAAACCTTTCCTGCCTTAACTTGTAAATGTTGGATATTTTGTCTCAACCATGAGAAGAAGAACGAAAACACTGAGTACATCTGACTAGTAGGGAAATACTTGACCCAAGCCTGGTAATTAGGCCTCTCTAGTGTAGCACTGAATGACATCAGACTGAAAGTCTGCAGTGCCCAGTAAACTCATCCCATGGAAGAAGGTTACTTCTGAGAGGTGTTGGTCTCTGTGGCTGTCTGGTAGTTCACAAATCATGATCTGGGCTGGGATTTCATTACCAAGCACCCCTGTATCATCTGAACCAAGGAATGCTCTGCTCTGTTGTTTAACCCTTTTTCTTGCTCTTGAGCTTCCCTGCTTAGTGGAAGAAGCAGGAATCCCTTCCATCTCTGCAGCGCTGGGTGGGCCCAGAGGCCTGTTCGTGCTGTCACGATCCTTGCTGGCTCCTTTTACCAGTCTGCTGTTGCTGTCAAACCTGACACTGAAAAGGTTGATGTCTGAAGTGAAGCTGAAAGCAATAGAGGGCTGGGACGAAAGGCTGCCAGTGAGACCATTCTTGTTGGGGCTGTGTGTTTTGGGCTGGGGAAGGAGGAAGAGAAAGGGTGATGCACTGTGGAGGCAGAGTGTGGACAGAAGGAGAGAGCTAGTGGTAGTGCTGGGGGTTGTGCACCACTGGCTGACAAGCTCATCTCAGCCTTGGCAAAACTGCACAAGCACCTGAGAATAGAGAATCCATGATTAGTAGAAACACCTTGTAAAAATATCTGCTTCTAAAAAAGTAGGTCTCTGAAATGTAAATGCCCTGAAAAACCTGCAAATCTGGAAGATAAACTTCCTGAATTTATCATCCTTAAAAATGCACCCTAGAGCAAGAGACAGACTCAGAAATAAGTTTGCAAAAACTGGGGAAAAGAGTGAGTAGAACTGACCTCTGGTAAATTAGATATGACAATTTCACAAGAGACTATAAGAGAAATTGAGGAAAACATCAGTAGCACGAACACCTGCAATAATGAAATCAAGGGCAATAAATAATACAGATTTTGAAGTGATAAATTATGACAAGCCAAATTGGTGGATGCAAGTAGTCTTACAGGCCATGGAATTCAGTCCAGCCAAGCAGATGTTAAGTGCTTAGAATTTAGGAAAGCACTTAAAGTGAGCTCTCAAAACATTTCACTTGCAAAATTAGTTCAGATTGATTTGGATATGAACATGGCTAGAAATCAGACAACAAACATGGACTCTGGTGAAAAACAAGGTGCTTAGTGGACAGGGAGATAAGGAAAAGGACGGAGTTCTCTGCAAGAAATACCTTTCTGTGTGTCTTTTTTTAGTAGCTATAAGAAGCTGATTCATTTTGCTAAATTGTGAAGGTATAAAATAAAGCAGAAAGACCTGCCAAGAAAAACCAATAAACATATCAGGTTCAGACAAGAGCAGTCTAAATGTGGGTATGTTGCATGCTAAAGAGAATCATGGAATGAAGCAATGCAATCCTAGTTATCCACATGTCCCTGGCTTCCTGTGGACCAAATGCTGTTGTAGGGCTGAATCCTGGTCAAATACACACAGCCTCTGCCCTGGGTGCCATTTGGTGTTGTGGTACCTCAGGAGGGTAGTGGAGGGGGAGGAGGGGCCTTGCAAGCAGATGAGACTTTGATTGAATCTCAGGGTACGCTATTGCTAACTGCTTATGCTGCATATTTAGTATTTCAGAAAATACTTTCACACTTTCCCCTAGTTCTGTGAGGCTTTGGTCTTCTTTTTTTGGGGGGCTACCAAGAATTGAACTCAGGTTCTATGCTTCCAAGGTTGGTGCAGTACTACTTGAGCTAAATCCCTAGCCCTGGTCCTCTTCTTCTTACTGTTTTGGTCTGAATGTATCTGTCCTTCAGAACCCTTATGTTAAAACCCGTATTTCCAGGGTCATAGTATTAAGAGGTGGAGTCTTCGGAGGTGATTCAGTCCCTACGCTGGATCGTTCATGAATGGCATCAGCTCCCTTCACTGGTGATCTCAGTTCCCCTCGGAGATCCCTGGCCTCTTCTGCCACATGAGATTGCAGCGAGAAGACAGCTAGCTACCTGTGAGGATAAGGTGGGCCTTCACCACCAACCACCCAATCAGGCTTGATCTTGGACTTCCCAGCTTCCAGAACTGTGACAACTAAATTCTGTTGTTCATAAGCTACACAATTTATCATAGTTTGCTGTAGCAGTCTGAACAGACTATGATAGTTAACCTCTTTGTGTGTAGTCCTCAGGATCTAAAGTTGCCCTTTTCTTTTACCTCAACTCTTAAATCCAGTGTCTTCTGAGGGACTGTTCCTTGCTCTCCTTCATTCCATCACTGGTGCTAATAATTTTCCCCGCTGATGGCTGACAAGGTCAAGAGCAGCAGGGGTCTGCAGTGAGGGGCTGGGGTGGGAAGGCACTGGGGAATTGCAGAGGGGTGGGTGCTGTGTCTAGTTGAAAGAAACTAAGCAGGCAGTTCTGGTGGCCACTACATATTCTGATATTTAAAAGCCTAGCAGTGGTGTTACTGAGCTCCTGGTCCACTGACCAGTGTTTCATAGACTCTTTTGGGTTGAGTGTTTATGTCACAAACCTTACTAGTTCCTGCTCCCTCCCCCAGCCAGCATCATGGCTACATTCTTTACTGTCCCCTCACCCCATTCTCCGTGGCTTACATGTAATCTCCCGGCCCTTTCAGTTATACTTTTCTATCATCCTAGAATATGTCCACTTCTTTCCAGTGTCGTTACTACTGCAACTTGTCCTCATGCTTCCAAAACAAAGCTTTCCATATACATTCTACATGCCACCATGAGAATAATTGTTCCAAGATAAAAATGTGTCCATTGTACTCATTATTCAGAGGTGGACAGAGAGCATGGCATGTGACATTCTTTGTCACCAAGCCTCATTTCTTGCTAATTTTACTCTTGGTTCCTCTTGACCTTTGTGCTTCAGCTACACAGTGTTTCTTTCAGATGCCTAATGCTGTCCCTGGCCTGTCTGCCCACTTCTACTTCCTGCTTGGCTAACTCTTCCTGGACCTGTGCTTTTGTGTTTCTCATGTCTATCTACACATTTTTCTTGACCCCCTCTGTCTAAACTGGCTAAGCTTCTTCCTCTTTATTTGCCTCCATAATCCCTTCCATGTGGCAAGTATCTCCCATCCCCTGCTAGAGTGCAAACACTCTTTGAGGGATAAGAGAAGTCATATACATCATTTTACACTCAGAGCCTGAAGCATAGCAGGTGCCCACTTAATGTTTGCTAGATGAATGAGGACTGCATAATGATTCTGTTTCTCAGGTGAAGAAATGGGCTTTAACTCACATATTAAAGAGTGACACAGTGAATCTTCTAATCTAGAATTATTTCAAATAATGTGGCTATAGTTAGAGAAGCTCTTCAGATACACATAGAAATTGAATCTTTATAGCATGAGATATCATTTTGTAGGCTTTTCTATTTTTTATATTTTCTGCAAAATGATACCACTCAATGACAGCAAAGAAATAAAGAACAGAGGTGGGTGATAAAGGGACAAGTGAAATGAAAATTAGGAATCCGCTGGCAGCTCTCTGGGTGCTTTGATGTTTGGTGCATAGCTCCTCTCAGGCTCTGTCTCCCACTTCATAATATAGTTCACATATTGATTAAAGTTTTGTATAAAACTCTGTAATTGTGTTATATTGTATGTTTCATAATGGCCTTTAAGCTGCTCCCTCCTTCCCTGGTGAGCATGTACCAGTGAAATGTACCAGGAAGCATGGTATGTTCTGAAACCTGACACAAAAATCCTTTAATGGATGTACCTGGCTGGTTTCAGATCCAGATATTTCCCCCAATTCTTGGCTTTGCATATAGTGAAGATTCTTGCTGTTACTTAGCTCCTAGCCAAACACACCTGGCCAATGTGGGGAGCACCTGATACTGTATGGAACAGTTTTGATGTGAAAGGCAGCCTGGGTGTCTCCCACAATCATCCTGTCCTGAGTAGGGTCTGTGCTACTTAGTCTTCACTATACCTATCTAGAAGAAATTCCCTCTGTCTGCCCTAGCACAAATGCATGTTCAGTTCCACAGAAGAATCTTCTCTGACCGCCCCCATGTGTGTTATGGATAGCGTCTGTCATAAGGGTGCCCAAACTATTGACTGAAAAATCAGTGACCTGACTTTTTGTGGAAAGCTGTAGTCAGGCTTTTGAATTGGAAAATATTGATAAAATGAGGAGGTTAACTCCACTCGATCCAGTGGTGGAAAGAGTAGCTGAGTGGACTACAGAGAAGCTCTGAGGTAATGTTAAAACTATGAGGTGTCATGGTAACCTGAGTTTCTGAAGAAGCACAGACTGAGTTTGTAAAAATTCGAAGTTATACAAAGAAGTCCCTGAGGCATGAGATAACCAATCTGGAATAAATAATATGCAGGTCAGAAAGAAGAGAACAAAGCAGAGAGAGATCACCAGGGTCACACATAGTCCTGCCACTGCCTTTTCAGAGCTGTCTCTGGACCTGCATAATCTTTTGGTTCAGTTTCATGGTCAGAAAGTTCTGGCCCCAGCCCAGAGCCTGTTTTTCTTTCTCTGAGGTTCTTGCTCCAGGATCTGTTCTTACAATGACCATTCATTGTTCATTTTTTTGTGTAACTAGAAGAGCTAACAAGACTGTATGGCTGAGCTTCTTATTTTCTGACTCACTGGCTCTGGCCACTGGTAAAGCAGTATCTGGGTCACTGTTTCTCCATATTCACATACCATTATCATTCGCACAGCACATCTACCTAGATGGATGCAGAATATCATAATAAATTGCAAATCCCTGTACCTTGATACTGAAGGAAATATTTAAATTGAAGTTTCATAATTTAGGGTTTATGAACCTCCAGGAGGACCCTGAATAGTCCCTTAGGGAAGTCCACAAACCTCTCAAAACTATATGTAGTGAAGTGTGTTTGTACTCAATGTGTGTATATACCTGCCCAGTAGGAGGTGAAGGGTATGTTCTCCTGGGCAAAGGTCTGTGATTATAACCACTTTCTCAGAGTGATCTGTAACTATGGCCTTCTCTGGTTAAATATTACTAGTTTGTAAGGCAGGAGCTCAGACTACAGGATCAGAACTGTGACTGAAATCCAGCTCTACCAGTTACCAGCTGGCCAGTCCTGCATATTTACAGTACCTGTCTGCACCTTATATTATTATGTATGAAATGTGTCTAATTCTAACCACACTTACACCTAGGAGTGCTGTGTGGATTCAAGGAAATGCCCCACTTAATGTTCTTAAGCATAACACATGGCATTATACCAACTTTTCAGTGATGGAGGATATTACATTTTATTGTATTTTATGGATATAAATATAATCATTTTTTTGTTACATGTCTTCAAATTCTGGGTATATGTGTTTTACTATTGAAGGTGATTTTTAAAAAATGAGTTATGAGATGAGAAAAAAGGACCAATAACCACATATAATTTTTCAAAAATGAAAATTTTTTCCTAATAAGACACAGCAGAAAATACTCTAAATTGTATTTATATTTTATAAAGCTTGTAAATATATAATGTATTAATTAGACAAAAATACTTTTTACTGCCAAGCATAATTTATATACAATCATAATTATTGCTAAAGATTAAATGAATTTAAGAGACAAGTGCTCATAGGTTGGTAGTATATTGAAATGACCAAAGTTTTCATTTAATTGAAGAATTGCTACTGCTTAATATAAACATATTCTGTACCTATGGGTTCATCATGGAGAAAGAGCAGTGAAGCCAGATAGATATATGAACAAGAGTTTATATGAATGTTTCAATAGAACTTTTCTTATTTCATTATATTTCTTTGATCCAAGTAAAAGTTAATTCTAAGATACATTTTTGGCATTTCCAGTAAACTTGCGTAGGAAACTCCTATGATTCACTATAGGGCAAGCCTCTGGCTTATGAGTTTTGGCTAAGAGCAGATACATTTCAATATACCTTACTGGAATGTGTACAATTCAATTTATTATGATATTCTGCATCCATATACAAGACAGATGGACACTCATTTTTCAGCTTACTTCAAGTAAGTATCTTCCAAAGGATCGATTTTTCTGGCACTTGCCTTGACCCTTAGAAATAGTGAACTGTGGAGGTTACAATCAGCTGTGGGCCCTAGCTGACTCAAACAGGTTGTTTCTGATGAGGTGGCTGTGGTGCAGAAAATCTTCAGAATTTCTAGTGGAAGGACTTTGACTTTAAATCTGACAGGTGGTTAGTCAGGTGTGTGTGAATAATGATTACACAAGGAACAACACCAAGAAAACAAAACCCAACCCAACTCACGAATGCAAAAAATGTCCTGTTTCCAAAATAATGATGTTCAGCCTGACTTGGAAAATGAAGAAACACAGTGCTGAACACCATTATTTACTAATGCAACACTGTATTCTTATTCCACCAAGTGAGAAAAATAAAAGCAGAGCATTTTCTGGCCTGCTTTCAATCATTCAACCTCTGTTGACTGGATTCAGGATTTGCAGTTGCTACAAGCCACAGAGGTTTTTGGCCAGACTCCACGTCTGTGTATAGGGCAAAAGTCCTGCCATTTGCATAGTGTGCTGGTAGCTGGACTCATGACAGTACTGACAATAGGCATGATGATGGTTTTATTTGGGAGTTCTCTAACTTTTTGGTGGATGTTTGAACATATTTTCTAAGATCTAAAGATCTCAGATATGCTGTAGTAGGGTGCTTTCCAGGACTGTCATTTCTGGACAATGCTCTTTGTGTTATTTCCAACTGTCCTTTGTCATGGCCAATGTCAGGTCTAGTGGCCATTATTTTGCGTAGGTGTAAGGGTGTCATGTAACATCTTTCTCTTCAGACAGTTGAGAGCTGATTTTGACCCTTGTCCTGATGCTGTCAAGACAATCCCCCCACATGAGGCACTGAATTAACATAACGTCTGGAACACACAGGGAATTAGGTACTCAGTGAATGTTTAGCTTCTTCTTATTAGTAAAACATCATGCAAAAGCTATCCTACTTTTTTGTTTCTTACTTCTAACTTTGTCTCCTTTGCAGGGTGAGTGGGAACAGGGAGGATTAAAGAATTTGGAAAATCCTTGTGTATATTTCTGGTTGTTGCTTTCTAGTTAATAGAAGATATGATCATAAGTATAATTTCAAATAGGATACCAGTTTCAACCCTAACTTAAGGCAAAAGAATGAAACCTTTAAGCAAATCAAATGGAAATTCCAGAAGCTAGGAGTTCTACTTGTGGGATTACATTGAATTTAGAACGAGTATAGCAATTTCTTCTACAAATTCACTCCAGGAAGTTAAGTGGAGAGATCTCTTATGTAGCTTTGGATTTTGTATGTTCAACTAAATTAGAACTCCATTTCTCATAATCTCTTTTGCTGTATAGTTTCAGGGTAGGTTGGGCAGAAATCTGGGTGAGATGTGGAAGGTGAAAGTGAAGGAGTAGCCATATTTTACCCTCTGAAGATGCGCATGAGTCTCTGGGAACAATGATGAATCATATTAACGCAGTTTGTTGGCTGACCTTATGGATCTTAGGTCCCTCAGCAACCAAGAGGTCCTGCTTTGATTTCTCTGTCTGAGTCTTGAGCCACATAGAGACAGAACTCCCAAGAAAGTGTTTTTTTTTTGTTGTTGTTTGTTTTTTGAGACATGGTCTTGCTTTGTAGTTCAGGCTGGCCCTGAGCTCACTATGTAGCCCAGGCAAGCCTTGAGCTCAGCAATCCTCCTGTCTCTGCCTCCTAAGTGTTGGGATTACAGGTGTGAGCCACCATGCCCATCACTGTGGTATGTGGTATTGATTGCTGGTGGGCATGAGTCACCACGCCCAACATTGTACGTGGTTACCGGGATTGAACTCAGGGCCTTGTGCTTTCGAGGCAGGCGCTGGAACCACTGAGCTAAATCTCTGGCCAAAAGTGTGTTGGTTTTATCATGCAGATCATTTGATTGTTGAGGATGAAGATGATGGATGATATCACTAGTTGGTTTAATGATTTCCTGCTTACTTCCTCAGATTTTGCCTTGCTTCCATTCTTTTTTTTTAATTGGTTCATTTTATTGGTATTTATATATACACATCCCACATACACTCCACATTGAGAATTTGTACCAGTATATGACACAATTTAATTTTCATTTTCCCCTTCCCCTACTCATACTACCACCACTCCCTGCCCTTATATACAGAAGCTTTGTTTCCTTTTTTTTTTATCAATTTTTCTTTCCTTATTATTTACTCCTAAACCCCATTTCCTTTGAATATTTACTATTTCACAATATCAGTAATGCATTCTAGAACACATTTACAACTTCAGTTTCTCATACCAGAGATAAGATACTATATTTACACATCTGTGACCTATTTATTTCACTTATGAGTATGCCCTGAAGATATGTCCATTTGAGTGTAAATGATTCAATCTCATCTTTCTTTATGGCATTCTTTATGAGTAATACTCCATTTTATAAAATAAGCCCCACATCTTCTTTATCCAGTCTAGAGCTGATGAGCATTTGGATTGTTTCCAAGATTTAGCTATCACAAACTGAGCTGCTATAAACATGGGTGCACATATGTCCCTGCGATATGACTCTTGTAATTCTTTTATGTATATCCCCAGCAGGGGAATAGCAAATGGAATGGGTCCAATGGAATCCCTAATCCTAGTTTTTTGAGGAATCTCCACACTGATCTCCATAATGGTTGTACTAGTCTACATTCTTCTTACCAACAGTAGAGAAGGCTTTCTTTTTCTGCATAACCTCACCAGCATTTGTTGCTGGCTAATTTAGAGAAAGCAGCCATTCTTTGTGGATTTCGATGAAATCTCAGTGTTGTTTTTAATCTGCCTCTCTCGAATGGTCAGTGACATTGAGCATCTCTTCATGTACTTCTTAGCTGCTTTAACATCTTCCTCTGAAAAGTGTCTGTTCATTTCAGATGCCCATTTTTGAATTGGGTCTTTAAATTTGGGGGACTGATATTTTTAAGCTCTTTATATATTCTAGATACCAGATAATTGAAATATTTAGGAGTCAGTCTAACAAAGGAGGTAAAGGACCTCTACTCTGAAAGCTACAACACTCTGAAAAAGGAGATTGAAGAGGATATCAGAAAATGGAAAGACATCCCTTGTTCCTGGATAGAAAGAACCAACATCATCAAAATACTCCCACAACTACTATATATAGATTCAACACAATCCCGATTGAAATTCCAACAGCATATTTCCTAGATATGGAGAAAAATCATTGAAAAATTCACCTGGAACCACAAGAAACCTAGAATAGCAAAAGAAATTCCATGAAACAAGGACATGGCTAGGGGTATCACTTTCCCCAACTTGTAATTTTACTACAAAGCCACTGTGATGAAAATGGCATGGTACTTGCAAAGAAATAGACTTGAGGATCAATGGAGTAGATTAGAAGATCTAGAAACAACTCCAGGTACATTAAACCACCTCATTTTTGGCAAAGGGGCCAAACATCCTCAGTGGAGGAAAGATACCCTCTTTAACAAACGATGCTGGAAAACCTGGACTTCAACCTGCTAAAGACTGAAGCTAGATCCATCTCTTTCTCCATGTACTAAACTAAAATCAAAGTGGAGTAGAGGCCTAAATATTAAAATGGAAACTCTAAACCTGCTGCAAAACAAGTTAGGTAAAACTCTTGGAGTGCCGGGCGTGGTGGCTCACGCCTGTAATCCCAGCACTCGGGAGGCAGAGACAGGAGGATTGCTGAGTTCCAGGCTTGCCTGGGCTACATAGTGAGCTCAGAGCTAGCCTGAACTACAAAGCAAGACCATGTCTCAAAAAAAAAAAAAAAAAACAAAACTCTTGGAGACATTGATGTAAGGAAAGACTTTATGAACAAAACCTCTATAGCAGTATCACTAGCAGAAGAAATCAACACATGGGATCTCTTTTTATTTAAAAGCTTCTGCACAACAAAAAACACTGGCAGAGCTAAAAGGCAACCAACAATATGGGAAAAGCTTCCATTCTTTTTTATCCCTTTCCTGACTGCTGGCTCAGGCTCATAGTAATTGTGTCCAATACAAGCCATAGAAGCCAAAGTCTCACATGAACTTTCTGGCTTCCATACTGCTCTAAGGTCAACAGCAATAAACATTCACATATTCTGTCTTTGATGGGGGGTGGGTGTTTCTGCTTTCTAAATGAGCTTTGCTTGATGTGCCTATTCTTATTCTAAATGAGTCCCAGAATCCTTTTTAAAACAGTGGCTCTGGAGTTCAGATATACTGTTTAGGGACCACCAACCCTAATAGAAGAAAGTATGAAGGTTTTTTTTTTTTTTCTGTAATAAATCTGGCTTGTTAGTTGACCACATAAACTTGAACTTATTTTATGTAACTCAAGAATGCTAACCACAGGAGGAGAGTAGTTAAGGTATAGAGGGAAAAAAATAGACAATCTTTTGCCATCAACAAGTTTGATTGGAGAAGATAAGTATATATACACAGGAGCAGATATTAAAGGACTGATTAAACACTCAAGAGCTTAATAAAGTTGAAGAAAAGAGATAGGACAGAGTAAATAAAGGTAAATGAATTTATTCATATAATAAATGTTTGCTAAATGAAAGCATGAGTAGTATTTTTACATTCTTCATAAAAAGTGAATATAACAATAGCAAACAAGAATATAAAGTTGTTTTTTAACCTCCTTCTTTCATAACACTCCAGCATAACTATTTAATTTTCAGATATCAATCTATATCCATATGTTTGTTATATAGTTGGAATCAGTGTGTAGCAACTTTTTGTATTTTCTTTGTTTTTCTCATTCATTTTTCTGTTTTGTTTTTATTGCCCCAGACCTCAAGGGAGGTTTATGACTACTTTTTTTTTTTTGAGACAGGATTTCGCTTTGTAGTTCAGGCTGGCCCTGAGCTCACTACGTAGCCCAGGCAAGCCTTGAACTCAGCAATCCTCCTGCCTCTGGCTCCAGAGTGCTGGGATTACAGGTGTGAGCCACCACACGTGGCATTGTGGTATGTAGTTACCGGGCATCAAACCAAGGACCTTGGACTTGCAAGGCATGCACCAGATCCACTGTGCTAAGTCCCTGGCTTGCTTATGATTACTTTCAAGGAGATTGTAAACCTCCATTAAAAAATATAGTGTGTTTCCTACTTCAGCCTCTGCTTAGCATGTTGGGGCTGAGTTGTTTTGGAAATGGGTCTGACAAGCAATTGCTGTGGTTGTGCAGAGAGAGCCAAGGTGCATTGTAAGGAGCTAGAGCTCTTGCTAAGGGAACCACGGGAGAAACATTTACGGTGTAAACTTTGCTATCACATTTAAATTTCTTGACAAAGTTCTTGCTTACTGGCCTTGAAAACTTGAACAGCTCCAGTCAAAACAAAAATGTCTCAGAGGTGATGAACATGGTCTATCAGAGGCTGTTGTCAGGAAGCACAGCACAGGCTTCTGGAGCACAGGAAGGAAGCCACTCATGCCCACTAACCAAAAAGAGTGCTGACTTCGGTGGTCTGGGAATTTGGGCAAGAATGAGTTTACTTTTGGTGGAAATCAATTCTGTGGATCTGTGCTATTCTTTAATCTACTTGGTGGGAGTACTTAATAAAGGCTGGCTGGGTACAACCTATAATGTGTATTGTAAGCATAAGAACTCACCTAAAAAGAAACCTTACATTGACCTCCAATGCATTTATTTGCTACAAGTAGAACTGCTTTGGTTTTTGTTCTGGATGAGGTGACTGAATCTTACACTCTTGGCCTTCACCTCACCCATACCCTCATCTCTCTTGCATTAGCACTGCTTTCCCCGGAGCCCATGAGATTATCAGAAAACTAGCTTGAAAAATTTTGGTTTGGAACCACTTGAGTTCACACTTAAGTCTTGTGAGAAAATTTGAGGCTTTAATTTGTGAATCAGATAGCTTGCGTTTTTCAGAATTCATTAATCTCTTGGTAATAATAATGATTTTATAATAGCAAAATCTTCCATGGCTCCTACAGTGTGCTCTATTTAAGCACTTTATGTATAGCAACTCATTTGATCTTTCCAACAACCCTGTGTGGAATGTTCTATAATAATTTGTTGATTCCAAAGCATGGTTTTTTTTCTCTCTCACATTTTAGCTTTTGTGAAAAATGTGTCTTACTTTTGATGGAGTGTCACAGTTTAATTGGCACAATTCTACAGTTTTTTCCTGAAGTATAAAATAATGGTATGTTTTTCAGTGGAGAACAGTTTCATGAAATGCAGTATCAGTATCCCCACTTGATAGATGAAGAATAAAGGCACAGAAAAACAAAGTAACCCACCCAGTATCAAAAACCTCATCACCCCATCTCAGAACTCTATACTCTTAGTAAACTTGTGCCTACTGGTATTTGGCCCGTGGTTCCCTGTCCCTCTCTGAGGGTCCACCTGAGGCCACCATTGGGTTGAAGGCTTCCTCCAGGCAGACACTCCTGGCAGGAGCAACACATTGAACATTTCTCATTCAGCCATATAACACTGCTGGAATTTTCTTATTGTGTGGTTTTCCACCTGACAGCCATTTCCAAAACAATCCTTTGGAGATGAGGCCCCAAGCAAGGGTTGGTTAAAACAAACAAACAAACAAACAAACAAACAAACATCAAACAAACAAATATCTGCCAAGAAGAGGTGTGCTAGAACTAATTCTGAAAGTCTTGCAAGAGCTCTTGCCAGGCAGCTGTTAATCATTCCACCAAGGAATCGACTGGGGTGGAACCATTTATATCATAGAAACAGGTAATAGTATGAATCAGGGCTTTTCTATTTGTTTATTTGTTTGTTTTTCCTTTTCAGAGAGCTAGGTTAGGAACACATCGCTAAATAGATGCTAAATTAGTCAGATTGCAGCAGAAAGGCATTGCTGGTCAAAATACAGCAGTGGGAGGGAATCAGGGAGACTGAGGATGAGAAATGGAGCAGAAACTGAAGTTTCAAAATAGTCTCAATGTTAACTAATAGAGTTAAATTCGTTACGTTGTGTGCATGTTTTAATTCAATGTATGTTCTTATGTTAAGTGTCTGTATAGATAAGAGAACGTTGATACGTATGCTCCTGTGTGTGTGTGGAGCTGTAGAGCAATACAGATACCCGAGGAAGGCGTCCTGCCTGCTTTGTATGTTGCCCTCATTCTTGAGAGAAGATAATGAGGTATTTGCCCAGAGCAGTGTGGGGCCAAAGGGACTTCTGAGATCATCCAAGAAATATAGACGAGAAGCAATAACTATAAGACCTTGGAGGGTAATCGTGGATGTATAGGAAGTGACTAATAAATGCTCATTGTCAAGTTGGGCAATTTCATTGTCATAGTTACATCTCTTCTGTGTGAATGGTTTAGTTATTTTTCTTTTTTTCTCTTTGGTGGTTCGCGGTAAATCCACAAGACCTAAAAAGCATGTGGATTTATCAAGCAGAGGAGGAAGGAAATGAGCTGCTGTGTAGACCTCATCTCAAGGTATTCAGCCTGGAGGGAGAACTGCAGGGAATGCGGTAGATTATGCCACAGTTAAAAGGGAGTTCAGGCTGCCTGAGAGAGAGAAGAATCTTGCAAAGAGGAAAAGACAATAAAAGCAGTTCGGGGTGTGTGGGTTCCCTGGTAGTTTGGGAGCCACAGGAGGGCATTAGGGGGGAAGGGAGGGGAGGCAACAAAGAAAAGGGAAAAGACCCCAGATGTTGACCAGGTGTGAGGGCAGGGATTATACTTGCTTTGCAAGTGTGAGGGGTCTGTGTGTTTCTCATTTCCAAATTGAGGTATTTTAGGAAAATATTCTTGTGTATTCCCTTCTATTAAGAGATACCAACCATTCAAATAAAAAAAGGTATCTTCATGGATTTTAGGATGGAAATTTTAACAGTCAGGGCCCTGGCTCATTGAGAGGGAGCCTGTGAGCTTTGTTAGGTTCTTCTATGTAAGCTTGAGAGTGGCTCCAGGAGTAGCCTTCCCTGATATCTGTTCCCACACACTGAAAAGGCTGCTTGCCATTTATTAACACATTTGGTACTCAATAATTCGTGGGACTAGTGGATCAATCCTAGCTGATTGAAAATAATTATCAGCCTCTCCAGATGATTAAACTGCGTGTTTGGATTTTCATTTATATCATCATTTTGATTGAATGATGTGTATGTGTACAGGGATTGTGTATTAACAAGGTATTTCTTAAAAGTAATGATAAATACTGATGAAAAAGAGTTACATATCACTCTGTATTGTAGGAGAAAGAAGTCAAAGGCAGGTGAGCAAGAGAATAAAATTGGGACCCAACATAAATTATGAAAGACTGACTGTGACATAAATAAAGTTGCATGGGACGTAAGTGGTAAACACATAGAAAGATACTTACACGATGTTCCAAACAGAGCATCAGAGGATTGAAAATTCTGGTCAGCAGCGACGAACAAGCAGTGTAATTAATCTGGAACAGAAAGAATACCACAGATGTTTAAAATTATTTTTTCTACTGACTCAGTCTCCTGCATATTTACAAGTTGATGGTTGTAGATTAATGGCTCCTGAGATTCCAGCCCAGTAGGCCCACCTCCAGGATTGTGTTCGCACTCAGTGACACCCTTTTGGATTCGAACTATTTCCCCTAATCAGAATGTAAGAGAAACGAAAGCGTGAACCTGCTTGTCTCACACTGGTCTTCCCAAGTGTATTCAGTGAAGGATTCACTCAGCAAGAATAACAAAAATTCCCACCAGAAACTGTGGCATCTCACAAAAGTGGTGCGGGCTGCTGTTCTTTGTTAATATCACTTGGTTTGGTGGAGCTTCATTCATAACCCAATAATGGTAACTCGCTTCCACCTGGTTCATTTGAATTCTGGTTCTGCTGTATGTCCCCATCTGGATTAGCTCAACAAACTTTAAATGCTGGAGAAAAGATTATGCAAATGTACAAGTTTGTAACACCCGGTGGACATTTATTTCACAGACTTAAGGAGCAGGGAGAAGTAAAATAAGTTGTTCAGCTATTCTGCTAGGGGCTTAAAGTCTTCTAGCACTTCAGACGTAAATCAGGTTTGTTAGACCTTTTTTAGGTTGGTTTTATCTGTGTGTCTCTGTTTCTTTTTTTGAGATGGTCTTGTTTTGTAGTTCAGGTTGGCCCTGAGCTCACTATGTAGCCCAGGCAAACCTCGAACTCAGCAACCCTCCTGTCTCTGCCTCCCAAATGCTGGGATTACAGGCGTGAGCCACCATGCCCGGCACTGTGGATAAGTGGTATTTATTGCTGGTGAGTGTGAGTCACCATGCCCAGCATTGTACATGGTTACTGGGGATCCAACTCAGGACCTTGTGCTTGCGAGGCAGGTGCTGGAACCACTGAGCTAAATCTCCGGCCCTCTGTTTCTTTTTCTTTAAACCTGAAGTGCTTGTTAAATATGAAATTTCCTTGGATGGTCAACAAAAGGTAAAGTGACCCATGTGGCTCTGCGGGAAAGTTGCACCTCAGACCCAGCAGCCTTTCCTAACAAGAGGTGTTAGTGGAAGGAGCTCCAGATAATCTTGGACTCTGGACAGTCGCAATCCTTGTGTGTTGCAGGTGGTGTAAAGAGCAGCAGAAACATGGGAGCCTCTGCCAGGCCTTTTTTTTTTTTTTTTTTTTGAGACAGTATTTTACTTCGTAGTCCAGGCTGGCCCTGAGATCACAACGTAGCCCAGGCAAGCATCAAACTCAGCAATCCTCCTGCCTCTGCCTGAGTCACTATGCCTGATACTGTGGTATGTGTTACTGATTGCTGGTGGGCGTGAGTCACCACGCCTGGTATTGTTGTATGTGGTTACCAGGGATTGAACTCAGGGACCTTGCACTTACTAGGTAGGCACTGGAACCACTGAGCTAAATGTCCAGCCCCTGCCAGGCCATTTTTATCCTAGAAAATTCATACTTTCCTGTCAAATCTTATGAGATACACATGCATCGGGCATTCCACAGACACCACCAGCATCAGATAGAACTTGGCACATTGTGAGGTACTAGATAAGGCCTTGTATTCCTTTGCTATCAGTTTGATCGAGAACAAGATGGTCTGTGGATTGGACTGTCATGGCAAAGGACTAGCCATATTGAATATGGTATGAATAGGCAGAAAGTGCATTAAGGAGAAAGTGCCCTCACCTCTGCAAATTATATATATAATTTAAATGTGATTAAAAGTACAAAAGGTATTGTGACACTTATATTCATATAGACACACAGACACACACAGACACACACAGACACACACAGACACACACAGACACACACACACACACACACACACGGAGTACTCAAAGAGATCCTGAGAAATCATCTGTTCAGTTAGTAACCAGAATAGACATAGAAATAGAAATCAGGTCTAAAAATAATTTGTCAGTCTGACCTACATTAAAAAAAAATATATATATATGTAGTTGTTGCATGTAAACAACCCCCACAGTTCCTGCTAGTAATTCCTATCTCCTTTTATTCTTCCCCAAGTCACTGGGTTAAAAGAATATTAGTAAGTATCTCTAACCGACCCACTTAGGTAGTGTTTACTTAACAATAAGTAAATGTTTTGGGAAGGAATTAACTATTGCACCAGGGTGTAGGCATTAATTTCTTCATGTAAGAACCAACCAGTTTTTCTTTTCATAATGTTTCATCAAAGTGCTTATTTCAAACCTGTAGGCTCAGCCTATTTAAAGGGTGTTTTCCATATAAAAGCCCCCTGATTGGATAAGAGCTGACCTCACCCAGAGTGTCCTAAAACTATCTTATCTTTTAACACATTTTCTAACTTCTGTTAGACAAAAGAAGGAAACCAAAACTAAACTGGAGTTAACAATATGGTCTGGAAGATAGGACATAGGTGTTGAATAGGGAGCACATATTCCTGTGAAAATGAAGCCAATGCACAGGATAGAATGTCTAGATTTCATAATGTTCAGAATTGGAAAGACTAAATCTAATCTTTCTTACTCTTAGATGTGGGAACTGAGAATTACACAGAGCAGTGTCTTATCAAATTTCCAAAAAAAAAAAAAACTTGATCTGGGCCAGAGATTTAGCTCAGTGGTTCCAGTGCCTGCCTCGCAAGTGCAAGGCCCTGAGTTCAATTCCGGTAACCACATACAATGCTGGCCTTGGTGACTCACACCCATCAACCATCAATACCACATACCACAGTGTTGGGCGTGGTGGCTCACGCCTGTAATCCCAGCACTCTGGAGGCAGAGACAGGAGGATTGCTGAATTTGAAGCTTGCCTGGGCTACATAGTGAGCTCAGGGCCAGCCTGAACTACAAAGTGAGACCCTGTCTCAAAACAAACAAACAGACAAACAAACAAACAAAAACCAAACAAAACAAAGCCAAACAAAAAAACACTTGATCTGTGGTCAAAGAGCTGACTTATTCTAAAGCAGATTTTTCTAGATCTTCCAGGAAAAAATTCCAGTATATTCTTTGAATCCAAAATTCAACCATTCTTATTACCTGACAGCTATTTCCTATATATTTCTGTCAAAGTTTTCATGCTGATTTTTTCTGGACAGGTGTCCTTTTGGAACACTGCCTCAAGTAGGCAAATATTCCAAGAGAGGGCCTCATTTAAGGGGAACATATTTTGAGTAGAGAAAAACTACTATAGCTATCAGTGTAGGCCTTTGTGTTTATTTGCCCAGAACATCAAACTAAGGTCTCTTCAGTATCCAAGAATTAGAATTCTAACCCAGATCATGCTCAGTCAGAGGTACTGAGAGGTGTGCTGTTTTGTTTTGATTGATTTCTTTTGAATTTTAATTTCCTAGTCATTTAAAGCTAGTTGTGTTTCCAACTTTCTACTCTATGCCCACCTTTACCCTATTCCTTTAATTCTATTTAAGTAAAATATTGGGCCTCTCTTTTCCTTCTTTGTTTTCTCCTTGTACTTTTTTTGGATGTTATGAGATATTTACTCCTTTTTACCAAATGGGGATTTTACTTATGGATATTTAAAGAAAATTATTTTGTAGCTCCTAGGAGACTTGTTTCACTTTCTTTTCCCTCACTGGACTTCTTGAAAGGGTCTGTACTTAGTGCCTTCACATCTCATTAATTCCTCACCCCATTACTTTCTGGCTTCCACCAACACCACTCAATTAAAAATATTCTCTTGCCAGCATCCTCCCAATTGGCCCGCTCAATGGCCCCACTTTCCCTTGTCATCCTACTTGACATTTATGCAACATTTGACACGGTTGACCAGCTCTTCCTTATTGAAACTCTTTCCTTTCTCAGCCTCTTTTATTTCACCGGCTCCTGCCTCTCTAAGCTTTCTTCTCCGGCTTCCTTTGCTGGTTCCTCCCGCCCTTTGATGTTGTTTTTCTAGGGGATCTATTTATGGGCTGCTCACATTGCACACTCTTGCTCTACTCTAATTTCTTCAGTCACTCCATAGCATTGATGAGGTTCCCTGGATCATGAATTCTCAGCAGAACTCCAGTTCTTATTTCCTGGATTCTTGAGACCCCCCCATTATTATGACCATTAATTCTGATTATCATTATCAAATTCTCTATGTATATTTACGTGCTGTGTTTTTTGTGGCTGTTGTTGTTGTTATTGTTGACTGCGTCCTGCCTTCACCGACCTGGCTTGGAGCATGCTTGGTAACTATTCAAAAGCAGCTCTTCTCCCACACATTCTCTGTAACCCTTAGAAAGAATCAGTTTATCTCTTTTTTCTTCTCTTCTTTCTCTTTCTTGTTTTTTGACCTTTAAAGCAATGAGATAGAGATAATGAGTGAGATTATTGGAATTCTTAGGTGCCTGTGGCTGAGCTAAGTCCTTCATGTGGGTTATCTCATTCACCCTGTACAGTAGCCTCTGGGTCAGGGGCTCTTATCTACTGGTTTTGGAAGAAGAATCTAAGTCTTCACGTAGCAACTTGCTCAAGGTCCTGCAGTAAAGTTTCAGACTGAAGCAGTCTGAATCCACAATCCATAATCATATTATGCTACATTCCCAAATAATAGTAGCTAACTTTTACTGGCTGCTTACTTTGGGAATGGATTTTCTCTGTGTTATCTAATTTAGTTTCCAGGAAATTGTTAGAAAATAGTATAATTATAATACCTGTTTACAAAAGAAAACAGTGAGGCATGAGGTTAAGTAATTTGCACAAAACAGCATCATTACAAAGTAGCCAAGTCAAAGAGTACTTTGTGTTATTTACCTCTATTGTAGAGATTCCCAAATTCTTTGTAATTAACTATTTAGCCACTTTCATCTCTTGCTCTTCTACGGACTCCTTGAAGGCCCAGATGATACCATTTTCAACTTTTAAATCCCTTTTATCTTGTCACAAAAAAGCAAGTTTAGTACATTTGTAGAGACAAAAAGCTGATAAACATTTTAGCTGTTGTTGTTTTTGAGTCATTTTCTGGGGCAACTGATATGGGCCAAGTTCATTTTATGTTTTACATAGCAAATCATTTTTTGGTGTAGCATTATGAACTTGCTTTTTGAGGGAAAATTGCTTCAGTTCCCGAAGGTAAAATAGTTGCTATCCTGATAGTCTGTATCTGCTTCTTTATTCCTTTAGCAGATTTTAGCTGCTGTGTCCAGCTGGAAGGCTTACTTGAAGAGACCCTTAATCTATTTAGAGACAAATACCACATTTCACAGAATATAAACTTAAATAAATTGAAGGCATATCATATTTTATACATATTTATCACTGTTGAGTGAGACTTTATCTGACCATCTCAAGTACTTAGTAGCTCTATTATATTCTGTCTCTTGTTCTCTTTCCCCCAATAGCTACATTTCACTGTGTGATGTCACATAAAATCCAATATACATTCTATTCCCCAAAAATATAATATACCTTCTTGCTGTATCTCAAATGTTGGTTATTTAAACTATAAAGTACAATGCTTTGTATCAGTGAAGTATAAAATATTGTCATTTTACTGTTTATAGAATTATAGATATATTGCAGAAAATACTTACAATGCAAAATTATATGCAGCAAAATTGAAAAATCTGTTTGTTGTGTATTCCCCATTCTACTTCTCTACCCATTTTGCTCATAATACCCTTTTTATGCATTCAAAAATCTCTTTGTTGTGTATTCCCCATTCTACTTCTCTATCCATTTTGCTCATAATACCCTTTTTATGCATTATAAATGCAAACAAACCTATTGAGATTTAAAATTTTATATATTTTCTTTAGTGCATCACCTGATCACAATGTATCTTTCCATGTCTTTGTTGATAAATTTACTTCAATTCTTTTAGTGGGTGCATAGTATTCCACGGGAAGGAGTACAAGCCTAATAAACCAATTTCATTTAGAGATATATATGGGTTGTAAAATACATCTTTGTCTGCACAATAGGATTTCTGTAGCTGAATTGCTGGAGGTTAAGTTGCTGGTGTGGGAAGCATATGTTATGATTCTGTTGAACTGTCTCTGAGGTAGCTGAACCATTTTGCTCTTAGTCACATTCTTACATAGAATCCTCCCAC